>CM077643.1:27146333-27338833 GCA_039707465.1 Rhabdophis nuchalis
TCGTCTGGCAACTCTGCGCGTGCGCACACTGGGAACAGGCTCCAGCTGTTCTTCTGCCTCACTGATGTCTGACTCTGAAGGCAGCTGATAACTGTCAGACGGCCCTGGCCCCCTCTCTGCCTCCAACACAGAGCCCTCCTCAGAGCCTTCCCCAGACTCCAGGACTGGCCCAGGTTCCTCCCCAACCCTCCTCACTGTCCGAATCTGCTGCCAGCTCCACTGGCTGCTGGTGGGCCACAGCAGCATCAGGCATCCCTTCCTCTCCAAATAATTACATACAGGGGAAGAGAGAGCCCACC
The DNA here is from genome assembly GCA_039707465.1 of Rhabdophis nuchalis. Classification (NCBI taxonomy): domain Eukaryota; kingdom Metazoa; phylum Chordata; class Lepidosauria; order Squamata; family Natricidae; genus Rhabdophis; species Rhabdophis nuchalis. Next base: position 27,146,633 of record CM077643.1, read on the forward strand.
TTACACCCCTCCCAAAATTCTTTACCTCTTTGGCCTAAGCAGTTCCTATGACATGTTGACACACCTTTCTTTCTTTCTTTCTTTCTTTCTTTCTTTCTTTCTTTCTTTCTTTCTTTCTTTCTTTCTTTCTTTCTTTCTTTCTTTCTTTCTTTCTTTCTTTCTTTCTTTCTTTCTTTCTTTCTTTCTTTCTTTCTTTCTTTCTCCGGACTAGAGAAGCCTTTCAGCCCCATCTTCTTGCTCAGCTGCTGTGTGTCCAACGTCATCTGTTCCATCGTCTTCGGCAATCGCTTCGATTACAAAGACAAGGAGTTTCTGGCTGTCATGAAGATGATGAATGATGGTTTTCGGCAGATGAGCGACAGCTGGTCTCAGGTAGCTCCACCACACTCCTCGCCTCCCTCCAGCAAAATGGGGGGATCCGAGACGGCTCCTCCCTTGGACAAGCTGGCACTGTCCGAAGATGCTGGGCAGCTGCCATGGCTTGGGAGGATTAGAACTCTGGTCCAAGATACAGGGGGAGGAAAGGGCCCTTGAAATAAAAAATCTGCAAGGTTATTTAAGTTCCTCTGATATCAGCCTAATTCTGCAAATGCATCTGCTGATTTATTCTTTTTTACCCCAAAGTTTTTTATTTTTTACAAACATACCAGTGTGTGAACTGTGTGGTACAATAGTATCATACACTTCATACCTCCCCAAAATAGTATTACTCATGTTTGTTTCATTTAAACACATTTACATAATCCTGGTAATAATACACACCTTTATATTAAATTATAATCTTTAAATTGTTTCGTTATTCAATATTTCAATATGTTATTTTTATACCAATCACCCCATATTAATTCTCATTCCTTTTGATATGAATAAAATAGTATCAATAAGATTTGTTACATTTTACAAACTTACATATGCAGAAGATAATGGTGGATATAAAAATAACATATCAAAATATTGAATAATTGAAAAACGAAGGATTATGTTGAATAAGCAAATAAGGAAAGATCTTAATTTAAATATATAAGTTTGTTAAATGTAATAAATATGATGGCGAAATATTTTATGAAAGATGGTATTAATAAGTGTATTTAAGTAATATGGGGATTGACATAAAAACAATATATAGAATTACTGACTGTTGATTTATTCTTGAAATGCTGCATTAATTAACCGATTAATTGTCCCTTTGGCTATGCATCCACCAGCTGGAAGGAACTCTTTTCTGACACATCCTTCTCTTTTCTTTTCTTTTTTTCTTTTCTTATTAAAAAGGTTTTTTTATTAACTACTGTATTTTTCAGAGTATAAGACGCACCCAGGTTTTGAAGAGGCAAATTACAAAAAAAGGTAGGTAGATAGATAGAGGGAGAGAGAGGGAGAGAAAGAAAGAGCAATACAGTAGGTAGGTAGGTAGGTGGGTAGAAAAAGTAGATAGGTAGGTACATAAAGGAATAGAGAGAGAGAGAGTGAGAGAAATACAGTAGATAGGTAGGGAGAGAGAGAGTAGGTAGATAAGTTGATGTTTCCAGGTGCATTTATCCATGTCCTGGAGAAGGAAATCGTTGACAAACCTTAGGACTTTGTTTCTCCTGGCACAGAAACAGTTAAAGAACTTTCCAAAGGAAAATAAACCCCTTTTTGCAGTCTGCAAACCTCTCCAAAATGGCCCATTTATCCGTGAAAAGGGGACGGTTTTTTTTTTAAATAAAAAGCATGAATAGCCCTGCGGGGGTTTGCAGAGTGCTCCGGGGTGTGTGTGTCAAAAATGAGCAAAGAAATGGCCCATTTATCGCAAAAACAGGCCATTTTTGTGTCAAATAAATTGCATGCATAGCCCTATGGAGCCTTATAGAGTGCTGCTGGGGGCTGGAGGGTGGTGGCGTTTTAGGCTCATTTCTGCCCTCCCCAGCCCCCAGGAGTTCTCTGAAAGTCTCTATAAGGCTAGGCACAGCCAGTTTGGTGAAGGGGGTGAGGTTCCAGGAGGAAAATAAAATGCTGTATTCGATGTATAAGACGCACCCAGATTTGCAGCCTCTTTTTAGAGGAAAAAAGGTGCGTCTTATACTCTGAAAAATATGGTCAACATTAAAAACGTCCATTTCTGCACATGGCCTGAAACATCCTTTTCCTCTCATTTCCCGCAGTTCTACGATATCTACGCCAACCTCCTGAGATACTTCTCAGGGCCCCACACCAAGATCCATGACATCCTGGAGGACATGAGGCTCTTCATTGGCAGGAGGGTGAAGAAAAACAAGGAGACGTTGGACCCCAACTTTCCCCGGGATTACATCGACTGCTTTCTCATCCAGATGGAGAAGGTAGGAGGGAGGGAGGGAACCAAGCATGATTTCCCTAGCTATGAGGCTCTGGACACAGGGGGCTTTGCCACAGGGCAAAAGATGCCCCAGGGACAGCAGCACACTGTCCCTTCCTAAGCAACCACAATCACCAAAGGACAGGAAGGTTGGGAGATTTGAGCTTCTCAGACGGATTTCTGAAAAAGAACTTCCAATCCAGCCGAAGAGAAAGCTAGGGGACATGTAAGGTGTCCAGAAGGCCACCAGGCCACAGTCTCTGCAGCTGCACCAGGTCCAAGCCCCCTTTCCACTCTCATTCCAAGGGCAGCCTTGGGATGCCCAGTGTTCTGACTGAGGCTTCCCGAGATCCTCACTGTCTAAATTTGCTGCCAGCTCCGATAGCCGCTGGCAGGCCATAACATCCAGCTCCTTTCCTACAGAGTGTAGATATGGGGATGGACGCAGATGAAGCAGGAAAGGGGCCAGCAGTGGAGACAGCCCATCCCCTGGGAACTGCTTTATTCATTTATTTATTTATTAAATTTATACCCCGCCCTTCTCCAAACGGACCCAGGGCGGCGCACAGGAATACTAAAATACATACAAAAACATATAAAATTTTAAAAAACGTATTCCAATAGAATCCTGCGCTAAAAACCAAATTAAAATCCCCAAATTTAAAACTATCTAAAAGTCAGTAATGGAGGTTACGCTAGGCCGGCTAGATGGAACAGATGTGTCTTAAGACACTTGTGGAAGAGGCGGAGGTCGGAGATGGTGCGAAGTTCAGGGGGTAAGTTGTTCCAAAGGGCTGGGCCCGCCACAGAGAAGGCTCTTCCCCTGGGTGTCGCCAGTCGGCATTGTCCAGCCGACGGCACCCTGAAGAGGCCCTCTCTGTGGGAGCGTATTGGTCTGAGGGATGTATGGGGCAGGAGGCGGTCTCGCATATAACTAGGCCCCGAGCCAGGGAGCGCTTTAAAGATGGTCATCAGAACCTTGAGACCTCCCCCAAACGAGCCATGTTTCTGAAAGACAAACTGTTGATAAAATGGCTCGATTCCTTTACCCCTGTTGGAAGCGGGACATCAGTTGTGGCTGGGATTCAACCACGGGTGTCCAACCTGGCAATTTTTAAGTCCTGTGAACTTCAACTCCCATGCTGGCTGGGGAATTCTGGGAATTGAAGTCCACAGGTCTTAAAAATTGCCAGAATTGTATATTCCAATTTAGACCTTGAAACTTGAAATGGACAATGAAAGGGAGAAGCTCCGTTGAAACAAAATTCTGTTTGAAGTGATCTGACAGCTGCACCAAATCCTGGAAAGACAGAATGCCTGATTTATTCAACACTACCTGTACCCGGCTATGCATTGCTGTAGCCCAGTCTGGTTAAATGGCCAACCAATCTGTGTGTAGATCTACACCTGCACACATACACACAACCACCGTATAACCCCCAACCTACCTACCTACTGTATTTCTTCCTCTCTCCCTCTACCTACCTACCTACCTACCTACCTACCTACTGTATTTCTCCCTCTCTATCCATCTACCTACCTACCTACTGTATTTCTCCCTCTCTCTCTCTATTCCTCTACCTACCTACCTACTGTATTTCTTCCTATCTATCTATCCCTCTACCTTCCTAACTACGTACCTACTGTATTTCTTCCTTTCTCCCTTTACCTACCTATCTACCTCCCTCCCTCCCTACTGTATTTCTCCCTCTCTCTATTCACCTACCTACCTACCGTATTTCTCCCTCTCCATCTATCATCCAACCTACCTACCTGCCTGCCTGCCTGCCTACTTACCTACTGTATTCCTTTCTCCCCCTATCTATCTACCTACCTACCTACCTACCTACCTACCTACCTACCTACCTACCTACCTACCTACTGTATTTCTCTCTCTCTCGCTATCCCTCTACCTACCTACCTAATGTATTTCTCCCTCTCTATCTATCCCTCCACCTACCTACCTACCTACCTACCTACCTACCTACCTACCTACCTACTGTATTTCTCCCTCTCTACCTACCTACCTACCTACCTACCTACCTACCTACCTACCTACCTACCTACCTACTTACCTACCTATCTACTGTATTTCTACCATTCTCCCTCTATCTACCTACCTGCCTACCTACCTACTGTATTTCTCCCTATCCTATCTCTCTCTCTCTCTCTCTCTCTCTCTCTCTCTCTCTCTCTCTCTCTCTCTCTCTCTCCCTCCCTCCCTCCCTCCCTCCCTCCCTACCTACCTACCTACCTACCTACTTTTTTAAAAAAAATTAAATTTATACCCCGCCCTTCTCCAAACGGACCCAGGGCGGCGCACAGGAATATTAAAAATACATACAAAACCATATAAAATTTTTAAAAACTTATTCAATAAAATCCTGTGCTAAAACCAAATTAAAATCCCCAAATTTAAAACTATCTAAAAGTCAGCAATGGAGGTTACGCTAGGCCGGCGAGAGGGAACAAATGTGTCTTTAGACACTTGCGGAAGAGGCGGAGATCGGAGACGGTGCAAAGTTCAGGGGGTAGGTCGTTCCAAAGGGCTGGGCCCGCCACAGAGAAGGCTCTTCCCCTGGGTGTCGCCAGTCGGCACTATCCGGCTGACAGCACCCTGAGGAGGCCCTCTCTGTGGGAGCGTATCGGTCTGAGGGATGTATGGGGCAGGAGGCGGTCTCGCATATAACTAGGCCCCGAGCCATGGAGCGCTTTAAAGATGGTCGTCAGAACCTTGAAGCGCACCCGAAAGACTACAGGAAGCCAGTGCAGCTCGCGCAGGATTGGTGTTATGTGGGAGTGTCTAGGCGCTCCCGTAATCACCCGCGCGGCGGCATTCTGGACTAACTGCAGCTTTCGAGTGCACCTCAAGGGAAGCCCCATGTAGAGAGCATTTAGTAGTCGAGTCGAGAGGTGACGAGTGCTTGAGTGACTGTGCGTAAGGCATCCCGGTCCAGTAAGGGGCGCAATTGGTGCATCAGACGTACCTGATGAAACGCCCCCCTGGCCACGGCCGCCACATGGTCCTCCATAGACAGCCGGGAATCCAGGAGGACACCCAAATTGCGCGCCCTCTCCACGGGGGCCGGTGTTTCGCCCCCAATGGCCAGAGTTGGAATAATCTGGCTGAACCGGGGTGCCGGAAGCCACAGCCACTCAGTCTTGGACGGGTTGAGCTTGAGTTTGTTACTACCCATCCAGATCCGTACGGCCTCCAAACACCGGGACATAACCTCGACGGCATCGTTGGGGTGGTCTGGGGTGGATATGTACAACTGAGTATCATCAGCGTACAGATGATATCCCACCCCAAAACCACGGATGATCTCACCCAGCGGCTTCATATATGTGTTAAACAGTAGGGGCGAGAGGACCGACCCCTGAGGAACCCCACATATGAGGGGCCTCGAGGCCGACCTCTGCCCCCCTGCAAACACATATTGCGACCGACCAGGGAGGTAGGACAAGAACCACCGCAGAACGGTGCCTCCCAGCCCCAACCCCCCCCCCAGTCGGCGCAATAGGATACCATGGTCGATGGTATCAAAAGCCGCTGAGAGGTCTAATAGGACTAGGATAGAGGAATATCCTCTATCCCGCGCCCTCCAGAGATCATCAACCAATGCGACCAATGCCGTCTCGGTGCTGTACCCGGGTCGGAAGCCGGACTGGCGCGGGTCTAGATAATCAACTTCCTCCAAGTGTCGCGGAAACTGTTGATCCACCACACTGTCTACAACCTTCACTAAAAAGTGAAGGTTGGAGACGGGACGATAGTTCTCTAATAATGCTGGATCCAGGGACGGCTTCTTGAGGAGGGGCCTTACTACCACCTCTTTCAAGATGGCAGGCAAGGACCCCTCACTCAAAGATGCATTGACAATGCCCTGGAGCCAGCCTCGTGTCGTCTCCCAGGATGCCAGTACAAGCCAGGAGGGACACGGGTCCAATAAACATGTGGTAGCCCTAAGTCTCTTTGACAACTTGTCCATATCCTTGGTAGTAACAAAATCAAACTCCTCCCAAGATGGTGTCTCAAGAGCAGCCTCGGACCGCTCAACTGGACCACTGTCGATGGAGGGTAGCTCACTCCGAATCCGAGTGATTTTCTCCTGCAGATAAATCCCAAATTCCTCTGCTCGACCCTGTAAAGGGGCTTCCCGCGGCCTCTGTTGAAGGAGGGAGCGGGTCACCCCAAACAGGGCGGCAGGGTGGTTATCTGCGGATGCAATAAGAGTGGCACAATACTCATGTTTGGCCACTCTTATCGCCACTAAGTAAGTCCTAATATAGGTTCTCACTAGGTTCTCCATCTGCTCTCTAGGCATCTCTTGTGGTGCTTCATCTCCCTAAGCTCCTCGGTGAACCAAGGAGCCCGGATGGTTCGTCGCCGCAAGAGAGGCCGCAAGGGCGCGACTCGGTCCAAGGCCCCCGTGGCCGCACTTAACCATGCGGCCACTAGGTCCTCAGTCGAGTCGTGGGGCAAGTCCACAGGAATTGGCCCAAGCTCCCTTTGGAACCTTACCGGGTCCATCAGGAGCCTGGGGCGGAACCATATAGGAATGTCCGGTTCCGCCTCCCCGCGGTGAGGTGCGGCGATCGGAAAGTCGAGCCGAAGGAGTGCGTGATCTGTCCATGACAGGGGTGTGATGACTAGATCCCCTATTCCCAGATCACTACTCCACTGTCCCAAGACGAAGATTAAGTCCAGGGCGTGTCCGCCCTCGTGAGTAGGGCCTACAACTACTTGGGTCAGGTCCATGGCTGTCATGGAAGCTATGAACTCCCGAGCTACACCAGAGGTTTCGCCTGCTGACAGCAGGTTAAAGTCCCCCATGACCAAAAGTCTGGGGGTCTCAACCGCCGCCTCGGCTATCACCTCTAGGAGCTCGGGCAGGGCTGTTGTTGCATAGCGAGGAGCCAGTCTGACCTCTCACTAGGACCAAGGGGCCATTTTTGTTTTGGGAAAACCAGCGCTTAGTCAGCCTCCAATCAGGAGGCTTGTCTCACCTAGTGTGCATCCCGCAACCCAACTGGAAAGCTTTCTTCAATCCCTACCCCCAGAGCTTCTCATGCACTTGGGGTCCACTTTCAGGAGAAGAACAACCCGGACAGCGAATTCAACCAGAAGAACCTGGAGTTGACTGTCCTGAACCTGTTTTTTGCGGGGACAGAGACGATCAGCTCCACCCTGCGATACGGATTTCTGTTGCTGATGAAGTACCCTGAAGTGCAAGGTATTTTGGCAGGGGGGGTGTAATTGAACCCCACCGCAGCACATGTCTCTAGGCCAGGAAGCATCTCTCCCCCCCCTCCAAGTCTCACCGGGATTGCTAGGCCAGTGAGAAGTTGCTGTGAGCTGCACAAAAGCCTAGATTCAGCCTCAGAGCCAACCATGGAGGAGGTCATGCCAGAAGCTTCCCCTGCCATGGGACGTAGGAAGGGGGATACCAGCCCCATGACCCTTAACAACATCCCCCTCAGCAAGTGGAGACCCCTCCTGTCCAGTTCTTTGCTCCCACCCCCCAGCTGCCGATCCAGGCGCGTCAGAGAGAGTGCAGTTGAAGCCACTAAATTTATGGCCATGTTTTTCCAGCAAAGAATTGGTCAGAACCGGATCCCCAACATTGAAGACCGGAGCCAAATGCCCTACGTGGATGCGGTCATCCACGAAGTGCAGCGGTTCAGCGACCTCATCCCCATGAATGTGATCCACGCAGTCACCCGTGACACAGAATTCAGAGGCTACCTCATTCCGAAGGTCAGAATCTTGCTGAGGGGGAGACTGGCCAAGGGGCACCAGGATGGCATGCCACCCTGGGCACTGGCTGGGCTGCCTAGCAGGATCGGGCAAAGATATCTAGAAGCTGAGGAGGGCTGGCCAGAAGGCAAGAGTCCTGGCTGGAGAGTTCTATGGCTCAAAAACAGTACCCCAGAAGTGGTATTCACCAGGTTCTGACCAGCTCCGGAGAATCGGTAGCAGAAATTTTGAGTAGTTTAAAGCAGGGGTCCCCAACCTTTTTTTCACCAGGGACTGGTTTCATTTTAAAGAAAATTCTGCGGACCGGCTGAGGGGCTCAGCAGTCATGTGACTGGGTGGGCGTGGCCAACTTTGAAAATGTGAAACTCACTTAACAATGATCTTAGTTAGCAACCAAACTTTTGGCCTCAACTGTGGTCATAAGTTCTTTCTTTCTTTCTCTCTCTCTCTTTCTTTCTCTTACTTTGTCTCTGTCTCTCTTTCTCTCTCTCGCTATTTCTTTCTCTCTCTTTCCCTTTCTCTCTATTTCTTTCTCTTTCCCTCTTTCTGTATCTTTTCCTGTCTCTTTCTTTCCTTTCTGTCTCTTTCTCTCTGTCTCTTTCTCTCTCCCACTTTTTTCTTTCTTTCTCTCTTTGTGTCTCTCCTTCATCCGCCCATTTCTGTCACTCTGTGTGTGTGCGTGTGCGTGTGTCTGTCTGTCTTGCATTCATTCAATCACTCCTTCTGTGTCTCTGTCTATCTTTCTCTCCCTCCCTCCCTCTGTCTCTCTATGTGTGTCTGTCGTCGTCCCGTCCCCCCGCCCCCAGCCTCCTCATCCCGCCTACCACGCTTGGTCGCTCGTTCGCTTGTTCAGGCTCCGTGGCTGGATAGGTGCCGGGCTGGAGAGGAGGAGGAGGGAGGGGGGCAGCCCATTGGGCAAAGCGCACGGGAGAACGCAGGAGGATGGTGGGGGCTCTTCCTCCACCCTCGTCGACGGAGGGACTCCTGTGCGCCGCCGGAGCAACCCGCCAGTTCCCTCCCCAGCCCGCAGAGCCTCCGCAGTCCCTGGAAGAAAATGAGTGGCCGGCATGCCAGCAGGGGAGGGAATCGGTGGCCGGTCCGGCGGCGTCCAGGAATCCCTCCGTCGACGAGGGTGGAGGAAGAGGCACACTCCAACGGCGCGAACAGCCGCGCCTGCGTTCTCCCGCGCGCTGTGCTCAGGGGGCTGCCTCCTCCTCCCTCCTCCTCCTCTCTAGCCCTGCGGCCCGGCTCCCATCCAGCCACGGACCGGCACCGGTCCGCGGCCCGGGGGTTGGGGACCCCTGGTTTAAAGAACCGGTAAATACCATCTCTGACTGGCCCCACCCCCCATCTATTCTCTACCTCCTGAGACGCAGCTGATTGGAAGGGAATGGGGATTATGCAGTAACCTTCCCCTGTCACCAAGCCATGGAGATCGTCTCTTGGCCGCCTTCCTCAGATCGCTCGGGCATCTTGTGTCCCCTGGCCAAAAGAACCTCTGCCCCTTCTCTTCCTCAGGGCACAGAAGTCTATCCCCTGCTCAGCACTGTCTTGCATGACGGCACCAAGTTTAAAAGCCCCAAAGGGTTCCACCCGGAGAACTTCCTTGATGAGAAGGGACGCCTGAAGAGGAACAATGCCTTCGTCCCCTTCTCTGCAGGTACAGACACACCGGGCCCCCACTTTTCCCCACTGACCCTCCTGGGCCAGGCTTCTTGGCTGCCCTTGGGATTTTTCCTTTTACGGCCTGCTTTTCCAGTTTCCATGCCAAGCTGGCATTGGGGGCTGCCTCGGCATTTCTTGTGCAAGCTGGATGCCCCTTTGCCCACACTGGCAATTGAGGGACCCAGGCGAGAAGGTAGCCCTCTAGGCATTGGTCCTGGGAGTTGAAATCCTCCGGGCTTAAAGTTGCAAAGCCGTCTGGGGAATTCTGGGAGTTGAAGTCCACCAGCTGCCAAGGAAGGGGACTCCTGCTCTAAACTGCTTCTCCCGGCCTCTCCTCGCAGGGAAACGCATCTGCTTGGGGGAAGCCCTGGCCCGGATGGAGCTCTTCCTCTTCTTCACCACCATCCTGCAATGGTTCCAGCTGAAGCCTGTGGTGGAGCCCAAGGACATCAACCTAACACCCCAAGAGGTCGGCTTTGCCACCATCCCGCCCCTGTATGAGCTCTCGGTTGTCCCCCGCTGAGTGGAGGAAGCTGAATATATCAACAGCATTCCTCTGGTCCACTGATTTTGTCACTTTGTCAAAGAATTCAATTAGATTCGTCTGGCATGATCTGTTTTTGACAAACCTATGTTGGCTTTTGGCTATTACTTTGTTTGCTTCTAGGTGTTCACTTATTTGTTGTTTAATTATCTTTTCCAGAATCTTTCCTGGTATTGAGGTCAGGCTGATGGGTCTATAGTTTCCTGGATCTGTTTTTTTCCCTTTTTTGAAGATGGGAACCACATCTGCTCTTTTCCAGTCTTCTGGCAGTTCCCCGGTGCTCCAGGATCTCTGAAAGATATAGTTCAGTGGTTCTGAGATCTCGTCTGCCAGTTCCTTCAGGACCCTGGGGTGTAATCCATCCGGTCCTGGTGATTTGAACTCGTCCAGGGCAGACAGGTGCTCACTTACCATTTTCTTCCCTATTTCAACTTGTGTTCCTAATCTGATATTTGTGGTGCTGTTTTTGATTGGTTGGACTGTTTTATCCCTTTGTGTAAAGACAGATGCAAAAAAAGAGTTAAATAGTTCTGCTTTCTCCCTGTTGCTTATCATCTTCTTGCCGTTTTCTCCCAGCAGTGGACCAATTGTTTCCTTAACCTTTTTCTTATTTTTAACATGTTGGAAGAAGCTTTTTTTGTTATTTTTTACTTTTTTGGCAAGCCTTTCTTCATTGCGAGCCTTAGCTTTCCTCACTTCATCTTTACAGGCTCGGGCTATTTGCTGATATTTTGCCTTGGTTATGTCCCCCTTTTTCCACTTTTTATATTTATCCTTTTTGTCTTTCAATTTGTCAGAGAGTTCTTTATGCAGCCATGCTGGTTTCTTTTGGGAACTGTTATTTTTCTTCTTCATTGGTATTGCGCTGGACTGGGCTTTTATAATCTCATTTTTCAAAATTTCCCAAGCTTCCTGAGTTGTTTTCCCCTTGAGGATTCTCATCCATGGAATCCTTCCCAAGCTCTCTCTGAGTTTATTGAAATTAGCTCTCTTGAAGTCTAAGACTCTAGTTTGACTTTGTTCAACTACTTTTGTTTGCATAATGTTGAATTCCAGTATTTCATGATCGCTTGCCCCCAAAGTTCCTGTAGCTTCTACACCTTCTATCATTTCCTCTCTGTTAGTGAGAATTAAGTCCAATATTGCTGATCCCCTTGTTCCCTTCTCTACCTTTTGGGAAACAAAGTTGTCTGCTAGGTTTCTTAGGAACCTGTTGGATCTTCCACTTGGTGCAGAGTTTGTTTCCCAATTGATGTCAGGGTAGTTAAAATCTCCCATTACTATTGCAGTGTGCTTCCTACATACCTTAGTTAGCTGGTTAGCAAAAAGTACATCCACTTCCTCTGCTTGGTTGGGTGGCCTGTAGTATAGACCTATGACAATATCATTCCCCCCCCATCCTTTAATATTGACCAAAATACATTCAAGATAGTTCTCATCATTGTTGTGCTCTATTTCTGTAGAGATGTAATTATTTCTTATATATAGTGCAACTCCACCTCCTCTTTTATTTGGTCTATTTCTTTTAAATAATTTAAATCCTTCTAGCTGTATGTTCCATTTGTGGGTTTCATCCCACCAAGTTTCTGTAATGGCAACAATATCGTATCTGCCCTCATTTACTTGAATTTCTAATTCACCCTGTTTATTCCTCATACTCTGTGCATTGGTGTATAGACATTTGAGTCCATTTTGATTGACCCTGTGTTTTCTGTCTACGAAACCTGTGTTATGCCTGACTATGGTTCTCTTTGCCCCTATTTCTTTGCCACTTGTATGGTTCATGTACATGGTATGGCACTCACTGTTAATTGTTTGGTTTTGCTTGACAGCAGTGTTGGTAATATTACCCGCACCAATATCTATGTTACATGCACTGATAACCCTATGAATTTTAGTTTGCTGGGGACAGAAATATTCTTTATCTATTGATTCTCTGTCCCCACTATTCAGTTTAAATGTTTAGCCAGGAAATCTGTGAATTTAGTGCCAAGTAACTCAGTCCCTTTCTTGGATGGGTGCAAACCATCTCTTTTGTACAGTTTATCATTGGACCAGCTGCAGGCATCATGACTAATAAGACCAAAGCCTTCCTTTTTACACCACTCCTTTAGCCACACATTAAACTCTGCTATGCACTGGCCCTTTCCTTTTTGTTCCTTGTATACTGGTATGATCTCTGAGAAGATAAGCCTACAACCTGTACTACTAAGTTCGTACCCCAAACTCTGGAAATCATTACAAATTATGGAATTGGGCCCTAAATTTATCAAAGCAGTTCAGGCTATATATACAACACAATCAGCAAGATTATTGCTCAATAAGGCACTATCAGATTGGATCCCAATACATAGAGGTACTAGACAAGGATGCCCGCTATCGCCACTTTTATTCATCTTGACACTGGAACCCCTTCTAAATAATATTAGGCAAGAAAAAAATATTAAAGGTCTGTATACTAGAGGGGAAGAATACAAGATACAGGCATTTGCAGATGACCTGGTCTTTGTGATGGAAGAACCCCTGATTTCAGGACCAAGGCTAATTACAATAATAGAAGAATATGAAGAGGTGGCCGGGTTAAAAATTAACAAACAAAAAACTAAAATGTTGACAAAAAATATGACAGGGCTACAAAAACAACAAATACAGAAACTACTAGAAATTGAAAGTGTCAAAAAAGTTAAATATTTGGGAATTTGGCTAACTAATAGATGCTCCGCAATCAAAGAATTAAATTATCATAAATTAATAGGTGAAATGACAAAACAACTGGAAAATTGGAATAAAATTCCGCTATCACTGTTAGGGAGGATAGCTGCCATAAAAGCATACATCCTCCCAAAATGGATATACTTATTCCAAACAGCTCCCACAAAATTAAATAAAGAATTCTTCCAAAAGCTAGACCACATCTCATTAAAATTTGTATGGCAAGGAAAAAAAGCACGCATAAAAAAGAAAATGCTTCAGGAACACAAGCTAAAAGGAGGCTTGGGACTCCCAAATTGGGAACTTTATCATCATGCCTCTATTTTGATCTGGGTTAAAGATTGGATTACCCTAACAAGAGGACGAATATTATCAATAGAAGGATATGATTTGCTTCAGGGATGGCACTCGTCACTTTGGCCCAGGAACAATAGACAACCCCAAAGCTTTACTACTCACTACACGAGGGCAACTCTTTATACGACTTGGCAAAAGATTAGGCAACAATTTTACACTCAAATTCCAAGGTGGCTAGCCCCAATTGAAGCTGCAACCTACCCAACTGTCCATAATCCCAAGAGAAATATAACATACGGAGACTTAATAGATGAAGGGGGCAATATTAGAACAAGGGCAGATCTACAGCTAAGGGGTTGGGAGATAGACTGGTGGCCATATAATCAGGCAGTATCTAAATTTACTAAGGATAAATACGAACCCGGAATATACTCAACAAACCAAGATATAGATAAGGTTCTATGGGATTCACCAACCAAATTCATTTCTAAGGCTTATAAATTATTACTACAAAGGTATATAGGCGAAGAAATAATCAAAGGCACTATGATCGCTTGGGAAAGGAATATAGGTAAGAACATCAACCTTGAAAATTTGCAAACCATTTGGAAAAAGTCCATGAAAATGACCCTCTCATCCTCCTTTAAGGAGAATCTATATAAAATGCTTTACAGATGGTACTTACCACCAGCTAGAATTGCCCACATGTTCCCAAACTCATCGGACAGGTGTTGGAAATGCAAAACAGCTAGGGGCACATTTTTTCACCAATGGTGGACTTGCCCAATCTCTGTACTACTTTGGAAAAAAATATAAAATTGGCTCATGGAAATAACAGGCACTAATTTCCCCCTTAAACCTGAATTATACTTGCTCGGTATTAAACCACAAGAGATCCCAAATCAGGACTGGTACCTCTTTACACACATCAAAACAGCGACCAGAATGGCCATTGCACAGCAGTGGAAAAATAACAACCCACCAACTGAAAGCTTAATCATATCTAAAATCTTCAGCTGTGCGGAATCGGATAAATTAACGTATATCTTAAAGGACAAGTCAACCTCAATCTATGCCCAATCCTGGGAGAAATGGTACAGATGGTATGGTAAGAGAATGACGGATAACAAAGAAACTAACTAGATAGAATAACAGCGAAATAGATATAAGGAGTTATAAGACAATACTATATTTAAGACAATGCTATAGACTCAAATGTAAGCATCCAAATATGAACACAAATAACAACTGATGTTAAACTGGGACAAATATACTTCTTAAATCAGGGGAGTAGATATATCCCCGGTTTGTATCCCCCTACCCCCCTTCTTTACCCTTGTACGTCCTCTCCAATACCCCTACCTTATACCTGTTAAATGTTTAATTTTTTATATATACACTAATAAAGATTACTAAAAAAAAAAAAGAAGACTGTCCCCAACTTGAGGAGGCACAAGCTGAGGGTTCCAGACCTGTGCCTGAGCAACTACCAGGGGAACCGAATTCCAGTTCTGGGCCAAGGCACTTTCTAAGTGCAATTCAAATCCTTTGACGGACTGCTTCCTGTGACTGTGGTCGGCGGAGCCCTGCAGAGCCTCCTAGGCTTAGACTGGTTCGAATCCCTGGGTCTGGGGTTGACCGGTATCAACGTCATTCGTGATGACAGCACTGAAGAACTACTTAAGGAGTTTGAGGACATCTTTGGCACCAGTCTAGGCAAGTATGTGGGGACCCCAATTTCTTTTAATTTGGATCCCAACATAGCCCCCATTAGGCTAAAGCCCTGGAGTTCTTTTCACTCTCCAACCCAAAATTGACCTTGAATTGGACAAACTAATTGGCCAGGGAATTCTGGAGCTGGTCAATCATGCATACTGGGAGACTTCTATAGTGACCCCAGTCAAGCCTGACATGTCTTTCCGTATCTGCACAGACTATAAATGCATCATCAATAAAGCCCTACAACAGATCACTTATCTGGTGCCCATTGTCCAGTATCTACTTCATTCCCTTGGCCCAAGAAAAGTATTTGCTAAATTAGATACAGCACAGGCATACCAACAGATACCTGTAGATGGTGCCACAGTGGAGGCCCAAACCATTGTGATGCAAAAGGGCTGCTGCCAGACAGTCTTTGTTGGGTTGTACATAGTTGTCACTTAATAAAGAGCTGTTGTTGCTGAAGCCTGAGTCTTGCCTCTTCCATCCACCCGATCTAACAACCCCTTTCACAAATTTCAAATTTCACAGGGCAAGACCACGTCCAAGGGCCACGGTTTGGGCAAGACAGGCACCAAAACGAAATGCTTAGCATTGCAATAGTGTGGATACAGGGGTGGGCTTCAAAAATTGCAGCAACAGGTTCTCTGCCTGGTTGCTGGGTGGGCATGGCCTAGCCAGCCTCCTGCAGTACTGCATGGGGTCTTTTTGCCCTCCCTGAGTTCTGGAGTCTTTATATGAGCCTCCGGGAGGGCAAAAATGGCCTCCCCAGCCTCTGGAGGCCCGTTTCCAGCCTTCCTGAATTTCTGGTAGGCCTTTTTTTCACCCTCCTTGAGCATTCGTGCGCACCCTGCACTTACCTGCATCCAAAATGGGCCACGTGGGGACTCCTAGGAGGGGTGAGGTGGGCAGGGCCAGCCAGGAGTGGGATTTGGGGGTTCTCCGAACTGCACAGAATCTTATCTAGAGGTTCTCCAGAACCCCTGAAAACCTCCAGCAGCCTACCCTGGGTGGATATAAGGGTGGGGAGGGAAGTTCAAGAAAGTTTACTTGCTTCTTGGAACAAGTGAATTGCCCAGCAGGGAAAAGAGGAGACTTTCTGCTTTCTGGGGGCCCTCATCAGGAAGAGCTGCGTTCCTTCAGCAAGTGTGGATGTCTGAAACTGTGCCTTCTGAGACCACCCATTGTTAATGGCCAACAGAGCTGGAGCACAAAGGCAACCTGGGAACCACAGTCTCTGGGGCCATGGTGGTCTTGTACTCTTGCCAGTGGAGAGATGCCTAGAGGCATGACAGCTGGGCAAGGCCATGTTCCACACTGGATAACCCACCCTCTACTGGAGTGTGGCAGGAAATGGACCCTTTGCACTATCAAACTACTTGGCTGAGCCCCAGACCAGAGCGCTGAGAAGGCTGTAATTCAGTGGTGGGTTCTGGCCGGTATGGCCCGGTATGGGCATACTGGTGGTAACTGGGAGCAGAAGTCATCATACCGGAATGGTGGCTTGTTGGGCCCACCCGTCCGTCTGCATTCCTTACAACTTTTTGAGGGAAACAGGCCAATTGCACACGCAAGCATACAGTCTTTTTCACTAAATAGTCACATGGTCGAATCACAACTCCATCTTGTTGCCTGGTGACATCACCCCTCCTTCCTCCGACCAGGTGTGAGAACGTCCTTAATTCCCAAGAAGAATTATTTTGTTTTGGCTACAGAGTTCCAGCTATCTCAATTCCCCCCTCCCAATACCTCAGCTCCAGTGTGGCAACAGTGAAGCTCCAAGATGCCTTTGGTCAGGTCAGCTTCAAGGTTAATACACAAAGGAGCAGGACCATATGTTAAGTTGCAATGCGAAAGATTTATTGCTCAAGATTATTGCAGAATCTGGTCAACTAAAGTTCAAATCTCAGTTGGCACTAGATAAGGGTCAAGGGAATTCAAGTCAGGCACTGGACTTAGATTTGATCTGACCCAGGTTTCCTTAAAAAGCAAGAAGCAAAGTCTTGGTCCCTGCAAAATCTGTTTTATTTACCCAAGTTGATTTCCTTTCATTCACAGTCAGCAAAGCTTACCATTCAGTCTTTTAGAGGAATATTTATCCACACCCACCTTATCTCATTTGGAGCTCTGGCAGATAACTAGTTTCCAAACGCAGGGCAAGGCAAACTTGGCACAGAGTCTCTTAAAGTCACACACAGAACTTTCCACTCAAACCGACTGAATAAATGAATTGTTCCTGCAAAAGCCCACTCCCCATTCGCTCCTCTTTTGTTTTCTATGGGAGGGTCCAATCACCTCCAAGGTGTGGCTTTACTGATAAGTCGAAACTGTTTTCTTAGTTGGTCTTGTCTTCTGGCAGCTCTGCGCATGCGCACACTGGGAACAGGCTCCAGCTGTATAGCTCTCTCTCTGCCTCCCACGCAGAGCCCTTGTCTGGGATTTCGTCAGCCCCCAGGACTGGTCCATGTTCCTTCCCAACCTCCTCAATGTCTGACTCTGCTGTCAGCTGTGCTGACTGCCGGCTGCGGGCAGTCAGCGCCACAACAACATTGCTTGTGGCAATGTAAGGGACTCTAAACTGATGACAAATTTCACTTCATCCCCAGCTGTGCCTGCTTTACTCCTACAGATCCATCTTCCCCTTCAACGATTTGGCTCTCAATCCAAGATTCACCCAATTTCCAATCGGAACTGCTTTTTCGCTATCCCTCAGGGTCCCTTGAACTTACTGTATTTTTCAGAGTTTAAGACGCACCTTTTCCCTCAAAAAGAGGGTGAAAATCTGAGTGTGTCTTATACACTGAATACAGCATTTAGAGCCTTCTGAAACCCCGCCCCCTTTGCAGAAATGGACGTGCACAGCCCTTAGGAGGCTTGCAAAGTGCTCCTGGGGGATGGGGAGGGCAAAAACGAGAAAAAATGAACCATTTTTTGCTTATTTCCCCCCCCCTCCATCCCAGCCCTCAGGATACTCTACAAGCCTCCTAAAGGCTATGCCTGCCCTGTTTTGGCAAAAAATGGGCCTGTTTTCATGAAAAATGAACAATTTTTTGCTTGTTCTCCCCCAGCCCCCAGGAGCACTCTACAAGCCTCCTAACGGTTATGTGTGCCCTTTTTTTTTGGCAAAATAATGGGCCCATTTTCACAAAACATGAGCCATTTTTGGTCATTTTTGCCCTCCCCCAGCCTCCAGGAGCACTTTGCAGGCCTCTCAAACTCTCTGCATGCCCCTTTTTCACAAAGAATGAGGTGTGCAGAGGGTTTGGGAGGTCTGCAGAGTGCAAAACCCCTTTTTTCATTTATCTCTTCAAAATCTTGGTGCGTCTTATACTCCGAAAATACGGTAATTCATGTTGGCTGGCATCACTTTTGACCTGACAGGGCCTCTCTCCTCCTCCTTTCCAGTGAGCAGCTGATGCAGTTGTACAGTGCCCGCCAGCACTGGAGGCTGAATCGTGGCCTGTGCTGCAAACAGCACTCGCTGCTCAAACGTTTCTGCAAGGCCAAGAAGGACGCGCCTCCCATGGAAAAGCCAGAAGTGGTAAAGACCCTCTTGCATGACATGATCATCCTTCCAGAGATGGTGGGCAGCATGGTCGGCGTGTACAATGGAAAGACCTTCAACCAAGTGGAGATAAAGGTGAGGGAATCAGGCTGGGGAGGGGAGGAAGGGATCCATTTGAGACCTCCCCCAAATGAGCCATGTTTCTGCAAGACAAACAGTTGATAAAAGGGCTTGATTCCTTTACCCCTGTTGGAAGCGGGACATCAGTTGTGGCTGGGATTCAACCACGGGCGTCCAACCTGGCTATTTTTAAGTCCTGTGAACTTCAACTCCCATGCTGGCTGGGGAATTCTGGGAGTTGAAGTCCACAGGTCTTAAAAATTGCCAGAATTGTATATTACGATTTAGACCTTGAAACTTGATATGGGCAATGAAAGGAGAAGCTCCGTTGAAACAAAATTCTGTTTGAAGTGATCTGACAGCTGCACCAAATCCTGGAAAGACAATGCCTGATTTAATCAATGTATTTAATTCAACATAGGTTGCTTCAGTTGTCAGATGACTGTATTATAATCCCACTATCTCTAAATCAGAATAGCAAGTTGATCAGCAAGTTTTAACAGGTTTGCTGTCGTTATTGCAACTTTTGAAATGTATCCTCTGGATCACAACAGCAAATGAGAAATTCACAGATTGTTCTAGTTGAATGACTTAATTCCCCTCCAAATCCATCCCATGTTGCGGGATAAAGAGAATAAATCTTGTGGACTATTGTGAGGATGTTTCTCTCTTTACGTAGAGGTAGTGCTAAGCGAGACGGTTGTTAAGTCCGTTGAGCCCCATTTTACAACCTTTCTTGCCACAGTAAGTGAATGACTTGTTTTTAACAGTTGTTAAGTGAATCTGGCTTCTCCATTGACTTTGCTTGTCAGAAGGTCTCAAAAGGAGATCACATGACCCTGGGACATTACAGCCGTCATAAATATATGCCAGTTGCAAAGCATCTTTGCAATTTTAATCATGTGACCATGGAAATGCTGCAATGATCATATGTCACTTTTTTCAATTCTGTTGTAATGTTGAACAGTCACTAAAAGAATGATTGTAAGTTGAGGATTATCTGTACTTTAGCTTTGAAGCTAATGAGTTTTTTGAATTAACAAAAAATGTGCTGTGACATTTCTTTTGTATCAGTAATGCCCATTTGCTGCCTAATTTATACATTATAATTGACATATAGTCAAGGCTCTGGTTTTCCCAGTAGCAATGGAGGGCTGTGAAGGTTGGACCATAGGAAAGGCTGAGCGCCAAAGAATGGAGGTGTCAGCCTTAGCTTTCCTGCATGCTTGGCTGCCATAGAAACAGGGAGGGTAGGGGGATGTTGCTATTAAGTGGGCTGGTGGAAGGTGGGGCTAGGTGGGGATATCTCTAAAAGTAACGGTATCACATTCCATTCTGATGACACCTCTGGACGTGCTACCCATCTGACAACGAAGAAGAAACTGTATTGGACACTGGGGTGGGGTCATGGGTGATTGGGGTTTGGCTAATGCTTTGATATGTATGCTTCGCGCCTAAAGTAGCCACTTCTGGCTTAACCTTTGATGCTGACTTTTCCTTATTCAGTAAAAGTAACCTTAATCATCTTGAATATGCTTAAGTGTGGTCTTTCTTGAATTGTGGTAAGAGCAGTCATGACAAAAAAGCCAGAAGTCACTTCACACTTATCTCTGAATTAACACTTTCAGCAGTAAGTGTCTTAAAACCATAAAACCGAGGACAAATGTCGGAACCAACGAATGAAGAGTTGCTGGGGGCAACATTCCTTGACCAGACGTGCCTGACGGAAGACACAAGGTCAGTAATGGAATTATTGGCTGATGTTACTCTGGACTCGAAACCCGAAGATACATCAGTTCGCCACCGTTGGTCCGAGGGAGTGGGGCTGAAGCAAGTCACCCTTAAAGAAATTCCCCCTGGGGTAACTACCACCCGACGCAGACGGGCTCACTCCCCCTCCGTGCTGGAGTAGTGGGAGGAGGAGACCCATTTAAGAGAGGCCGCTAAAGCTTTGCTCCGCCAAGCTGATGATATACAGAATTTAAGAGAACAAAAGTTGGGGAGGGATCTTAACTCAGAATGGCAACAGAAAGACACTGGGCGGAAGCCACCCTCCCCCCGAGCGAAGGAGAAAGAGCAGGCACCCCCCCCGTGGTGAAACACAAAGGGAAAGCGGCCTGGGGGTAGTGCAACAGAGGGAACCAAGTCCCGCACCTCATAGAAAAAGACTTCCCCCCCTGGGAATTAAGTTTGGAGGAGATCCCAAAGAACTGGGATTTTTTTTACTTCAAGTTAGCAACTTCGTATAAGAATTATATTTTGACAGCCGCCAGAATCGTCTTTGCAAAAAATTGGAGAAATGACAAATTACCATCACAGCAAGAAATTATTTATAAAATTATGGAATGTGCAGAGATGAGTAAATTAACATTTGAAATTAGAGAGCAAGACAGTGAACAATTCTATGAAATTTGGAATAAATTTTATCAATGGCTGGAAACAAGATAGTCAAATGAAGGTTGAGGAATAATAATTGTAATATATATAAATATATTTGAACTAAAATATGTGATTTGATATGAATATGACTATGGAAGAGATGCACAGTTTGTAACCAACTGACACATTTTCTACAATTTGTAATGGAAGATGGAGTTTATGCTTTTTGTTTTTTTGTTATATTTGTTTGTGTTTGTTCAAAAATAAAAATTGTTAAAAAAAAAAAAAGAATTTGCGGCCGATCTACCCACTGATGAATCTAAAATATGAATTATCACTCTGGCCCTGGAGGGAAGGGCAGGAGAATGGGTGGTAGCCCTTCATAATGAGCATTCACCCTTAATGAGAGACTTCGACAGATTTATGACCGCTCTAAGAAAACGGTTCGAAGACCCTCTCCTCCATAGAAAAGCAAGGCTTGAGATGAAAACCTTACGCCAGGCGAACAGACCAGTTCAAGAATATAGTCAACGTTTTCGTCAGCTAGCATGTTATATGAGGGGTTGGAGTGTTGAGGCTCTTATTGATGAATACACTGAAGGCCTGAACCCCACTTTATATCAAAGCTGTGTGAACAGAAATTCGCCCGAATCCTTAGAAGCTTGGTTTGATTTAGCCGCTGATGTTGAAATAGATCTGTTGCGTAATAATCCGCTACCTGAAATCAACAGAGACAGAAAAAAAGAGTTTCCCCGCCCACAAGGGTTTGATCTTCAGTACCAGAGGGGATTTGGAAAGGGGAAGCCTATTTCTCCTCGATCAAATGCTTGTTTCTGTTGTGGAAAGGAAGGCCATTGGGCAAATGATTGCAAAATGAAAGAAACACCCCGGCAGCAGCCATACGCGGAAGTGAAAAAACGCGCGAAAACCCCGAGCATGCGTATGAAGCAAGCGATGCGCGGGGCTGAGCCACTCGATCTCACCACCGATCATCGCCAGCAGAGGGTGCCAGATGACTGGGAGAAGGACACGGACTCCAATGACGAGAATTGGGTGAGTTCCCGCTCTGGGCCCCTTAATATTCCTTTGCATCTTTTGGCTCCATCTAGTGGCTGCAATTGTAAAGTACTTGCACTTCTGGATTCTGGTTGTTCACGATGCCTTATCAGCCAAGAATTAGTGCAGCATATGGGGTTTCATCTAAAAAATTTAAAAGTTCCCATAGCCTTTTGCCAAATGGATGGGACCATTGCGGGTGGTAACCCTGCACAATTTGTTACAGAGCCAATTCAGATGTCCATTGGGGATCACCATCAGGAATTCATTAACTTTATTGTTGCACCAATTGCTGATAACCCTGTTATATTAGGCTTAAATTGGCTACGGAAATGGAACCCACTAGTGGACTGGAGAGAAGGTTGGGTTCGCATCCCTTTACCTATGCCACCTGATGCGGAGACACACGCCCCAGTTCCACAACTCCCCAACATTCATTCTCTGGTTGAGCCTCTACCTATTTCGGAAGCTGCTAACGTGAGTCAAGATGTTTGTTTACTAGAAGTTATACCTGGGGAGGATAAAATTCCTAAGGAATACTGGGACCTAAAAGATGTCTTTAGTGAGAAATCTTCAGACACATTACCCCCCCCCCCACAGGGACACTGACTGTTCTATTGACTTTCTCCCTGGAGTGCAACTTCCCAAGCCACGTATTTATTCTATGACACCTCGTGAAATGATCGAACTTCGTAAATTTATTGATAAGAACTTGGAAAGAGGTTTTATTGAACCTGCTAGACCACGGGTGGCAGCCCCAGTAATGTTTAGAGAAAAAAAGGATGGATCTCTCCGTCTTGTGACGGACTACAGATTTTTGAACACAATATGCGAACACAACGTCTACCCCTTACCTCTTATGAAAGACATGTTAGCTCATTTGGCCACAGGCAAAATTTTCACTAAGCTTGACCTCAGGGAGGCTTATTACAGAATAAGAATTAAGGAAGGCGATGAATGGAAAACGGCGTTTAACTGCCCTTTAGGGTGTTTTCAGTTTAAAGTGTTACCTTTTAGCCTACAGGGGGCGCCATCAGTTTTTATGCAACTAATCAATGAAGTTTTGCATGAACACCTGTACAAGGGCGTTATCGTTTATCTTGATGATATCGTCGTCTATACACAAACACGTGAGGAACACCTGAGGTTAGTTCGCTCTGTTTTGAACAAATTACGAGCTGCGGAACTTTATGCTAAACTCTCCAAGTGTGAATTTCATCAACATAAAATAGACTATCTGGGGTATCGTATCTCAGCAGAGGGTATTGAAATGGACCCTGAAAAGGTCAAAGCTGTTACAGAGTGGGCCCCTCCTCGCATTCGTAAACAATTACAAAGTTTTTTGGGATTTGCTAATTTTTATCGCCAATTTATACCTTCTTTCGCTAGTATCGCTCTACCTATCACAAACCTCCTCAAGACCAACGTTGAGACAAAACCTCGGCCAAGTTCTCCTCTCAACTGGACCATGGAGTGTCAGGCCGCTTTTTTTTTTTTTTTTTTTTTTTTATTGCAAAAGTTTTATTCAGACAAGTTTTCCCCCCTTTTTACCCCCCCAACATATAATATAAAATCACATACAAAAAATTATACCCCTCACCTCCCCCATCTTAAAACAAGAGGCCGCTTTTGAAAAACTGAAGCGTTTATTTGCAGCGGAACCTGTGCTTAAACATCCGGATGTTGATGCTCCTTTTGTCATTCAAGCTGATGCTAGCAACGTGGCTGTTGGAGCTGTCTTATCTCGTAAGTTATCCAATACTGAGAGTAGATGGGCGATCTGGGAGAAGGAAGCATTTGCTGTTCGTTGGGCACTCATGTCTTGGCGGCACTTTCTTGAAGGTGCACCTCACCCATTTGAGGTATGGACTGATCATAAGAATTTGGAATACCTCACAACTTCTCGTAAACTTTCTCCGAAACAAGTACGTTGGTCTCAATATTTTAACCGATTCAACTTTACTTTGAAATATATTCCAGGGGGAAAAAACTTTATGGCTGACGCTTTATCCAGGCTGCCTCAATATGACACTTCAAAACTTTCGGTGATTCAACCAGTTCTGCCCCTGTATAGCATGGCTAACCCAGTAGTGACGAGGAGTCATTCTGACCTGCAAATTGACCCTCTACCTGACTTGATTTCTAAAATTAAGACCGAACTTCTCACCGATGAATGGTACTCCGCCCACTCATCAGATTGTACTGTAAGGGATGATCTACCTTGGATTGGATCTAAAATTTATGTACCTGCAACACTTAGGCCATTTGTTCTACAACGAGCACATGATTCCAGATTGGCTGGTCATTTTGGATTTGTGAAGACTATACATTTAGTTAAACGCCAGTTCTGGTGGCCCTCGTTGAAAAAGGACGTTGAATCTTATATCGCTAGCTGCCCGACGTGTGCCGCTTCTAAACGCACTCCTGGCAAACCTCACAGTCTCCTCCAGTCCGTAGCGTGGCCGGAGGCTCCTTGGAAGGAGATATCTATGGACTTCATTGTCGACCTTCCAAATAGCCAGGGCTTTACAGTTATATGGATTGTTACATATTTATTTTCCAAGCAAGTTCACTTTGTACCATGTTCTAAGATACCCTCAGCTAAAACTTTGGCAAAACTATTCCTGACTCATATATATCGTCTGCATGGGGTTCCAAAACGCATCGTCTCCGATTGGGGCGTCCAGTTTACTTCGAAATTTTGGAAGGCATTTTTGATGCTGATTGGCTCCGCCCAGGGCTTAAGCTCCTCCCACCAGCCGCAAACTAATGGGGCTTGTGAGAGGGCTAACTCGGTTCTAGAGCAGTATTTGCGCTGTTTTATAAACTTCCAACAGGATGATTGGACTGATCTCCTTATACATGCTGAAGTAGCTTATAATAATTCAGTTCATAGTAGCACTGGCATGACCCCATTCAAAGTAATTTATGGTCAGGACTTTGTACCCATCCCTGAGCTACCTCACGAACTTCCTACAATTCTTTCCCTGTCAGAATGGACTGAGAAGCTGTCGACGGTTTGGCCTATTATCCGTAAAACGTTGGATGATGCTCACGAATCGCATAAGATGTATGCTGATAAAAAGCGAGCAGTACCTCCGTCATACAAAGTTGGCGATCGAGTTTATGTGTCTACTAAACATTTGGATAGTCCTCAGAAATGCAAGAAGTTGGGCCCTAAGTTTGTAGGTCCTTTTACGATTACCAAGATAATAAGTTCTGTTTCCGTTAAGCTGGATCTCCCTAAATCCTATCGACGCCTTTATCCAATTTTTCATGTCCACTTATTAAAGCCTGAACGCTTTTCACATCTTCGCACGCCATATCCTGGTTCTCCTAAATCTATGCTGGTTGATGGGGAACAACACTATGAGGTTCGGGACATTTTGGATTCCAGAAGACTTAGAAACAAAGTACAGTACTTAGTTGTTTGGAAGGACTTCCCCACCTCCCATAACGAATGGGTTGATAAATGCCACATTAAGGCCCCCAAGTTGCTGAGACAATTTTATGCCAAGTACCCCAATAAGCCTTAAAATCTATCTTATTTTTTTCTGTGTGTCTTCATATGTGGTATTGTGTTTTTCGTCTTTTTTACAGGGTTGAACGTTTTCTTTCTGGAGGAGGGCCGGATGTCAGCCTTCGCTTTCCTGCATGCTTGGCTGCCATAGAAACGGGGAGGGTGGGGGGATGTTGCTATTAAGTGGGCTGGTGGAAGGTGGGGCTAGGTGGGGATATCTCTAAAAGTAACGGTATCACATTCCATTCTGATGATACCTCTGGACATGCTACCCATCTGACAACGAAGAAGAAACTGTATTGGACACTGGGGTGGGGTCATGGGTGATTGGGGTTTGGCTAATGCTTTGATATGTATGCTTCGCGCCTAAAGTAGCCACTTCTGGCTTAACCTTTGATGCTGACTTTTCCTTATTCAGTAAAAGTAACCTTAATCATCTTGAATATGCTTAAGTGTGGTCTTTCTTGAATTGTGGTAAGAGCAGTCATGACAGGAGGCCTTTGAACTCTGGTGCTGGAGAAGAAGACTCCTGCACTGAGTCCCTTGGACTGCAAGGCCATCCAACCGGTCAATCCTAGAGGAGATCCACCTTGATTGCTCTTTAGAAGGTTCTAAATCCTGAAGAGGAAACTCAAATACTTTGGCCACCTGATGAGAAGGAAGGAGTCCCTGGAGAAGAGCCTCATGCTGGGAAAGACAGAGGGCAAAAGAAGAAGAAGGGGACGACAGAGAACGAGGGGGCTGGATGGAGTCACAGGAGCAGCAGGCGTGAGCTTAAATGGACTCCAGAGGATGGTAGAGCACAGGAAGGCCTGGAGGAACATTGTCCATGGGGTTGCAATGAGTCAGATATAACTTTGCAACTAACAACAACAACAACAAATAAAACTATTTTTCTCCTACTTTCTTCCTGAAAGACTCACCTTAACGTTCCTTTCATTTGTGTTGTTCATGGAGACAAATGATTTTTTAATTTTTTTAAAAAAAATTTATTTTCCTCCTTCAGCCTGAAATGATTGGCCACTATTTGGGAGAATTTTCCATCACATACAAGCCGGTGAAACACGGTCGACCTGGAATCGGGGCCACCCACTCCTCCCGGTTCATTCCTCTGAAATAAGAAGAGTTTTGGGGAAGGGTATTTTTATGTGTAAATAAAAACATTTCCCAAACAGCTGGCTGGTCTCGTCTTTGGCTAGGAAAGGCCCCGATTCACTTCACGTCCTGCTTTGGAGTTTGTTCTTCTTGTAGTAGTTAAGAGGAGTAGAACCATCATATGACATGATTGTTTTTTTCTCCATTGGGGTGGAAGGAGTATAGTCAAATGAGACTTAATTTTCCTTCTACAAGCAGGAAGCTGCCTATTTGTCTGCTTGGTAGCAGCTTCATGGTTTGCTGCTTTGTCATGGTGAGGGAGCTTGCATAACCCAATGAAGCAATTTATTTATTTACTTTTTATTTTATTATATTTATACCCCGCCCTTCTCCAAGCTCTGAACTCTGCCGTGCAAGGCCACCCAAGATGGACAGGTCATAGCAGAGGGCTCTGAAAAAGCGTGATCCACTGGAGAAGGAAATTGCATTCCAGTGTCTTTGCCATGAACAGCGTCATCTATGGGGTCACGATGGGTCGGACACAACTTTGCAACTAACAACAGCTTCATAAGGTGGAGTGCTCTATAGCTCTGTAGAGATTCTCAGTCATCCAGGCCATGCTTGTCCCAAAGGGGCTTTTTCAGGGGGCAACTGGACTTCCTTGGTTTTCTTATTTTTTAAGAACCGTCTTCAAAGGCACAAAAAAAAGGAAGTCCAGTTGCCTCCTGAAAAAGCACCTTTGGGATGGCTGAATAACAGGCCGTGCTTACATTTGGGCTTGCGAGCTTCTGCTAGCAAAGCTCAGGCCTACCAATAGCCCTTACAACCGATGGAGCCTGGCATTTCCGTCGTAAGTGATGACCGTTGTCTGGGAATGGAGGATTGATGGTCCAGAGGGCTCTCCCTCTCCTCTGGGTCTCTGGGTGCAAAGTTCAGGGCTATAGATAGCCTTTGACTTATGACCGAGAGAGCCTGGCATTTCCATCGTAAGTCATGACCGTTGTCTGGGAATGGAGGATTGATGGTCCAGAGGGCTCTCCCTCTCCTCTGGGTCTCTGGGTGCAAAGTTCAGGGCTATAGATAGCCTTTGACTTATGACCGAGAGAGCCTGGCATTTCCATCGTAAGTCATGACCGTTGTCTGGGAATGGAGGATTGATGGTCCAGAGGGCTCTCCCTCTCCTCTGGGTCTTTGGGTGCAAAGCTGAGGCCTAGAGATAGGCCTTGACTTATGACTGAGAGAGCCTGGCATTTCCATCGTAAGTAAGTCATGACCGTTGTCTGGGAATGATCAAAAATTGATGGTGCATTTACACTTAGGAGCAATATACACAACTGGCAAGATGGACCTGGCCTCGGATCTCCTGCCAAAGAAATGGGGAAGACTTTGGGTCACCGAACATGAGGGAAGACGGCACAACCTGTGTGCTGCCAATACAGAGGAAGGAGAAAGGGAGAGTCTCGCTGATCTCTGGGTAATTGTGGGGTGGCACCTCTGCCCGGTGTGGTGTAAACACTGACTCCTGTTAGCTAAATTCTTTCCCGAGAATTCGTAGATGTAAATAGAGTCATGAGTAAGAGCATTTCCTACATCCGCCTTCTGCCAAGCCTGCTCTTGTTCAGATGCCCTCGGGGCGGGGGGGCTGGCAGAGGGGTGCTGTCTCCCCACTGGTTTCTTCCCCTGGGGGGGGGGTTGTCAACAATCTCCCATGGCAGACCTGGTGGATTGCAACCTGCCAAGCCCAGAGCGTTGTGTGGGGACCAGTCCTCTGGAAGGGCCCTGGTCAGAGGGGGTGTCCTCGGTGAAAATCCCCACTGAAGGGCTGCCACATCTGACTGGGAGGCTGTTGCTGCTTCAATCCCCAGGGCCAGGAGCATTGAAGGGGGAGGGGATTGGGGGGTGGAACGTGACTTTGCTGTCATGGGATAGACTAAAACAGGAGTCGGGAACCTTTTTGGCTGAGAGAGCCAGGAACACCACATAGTTTAAAATGTAATTCCGCGAGATCCATACAATATGTTTAAAACTAAATACAAGTAAAGGTTTGCATTTGATGTAAGACCAACACTTTTAAAGTACAATAAGTCTCTTAATTCTTTTTCTTTCTTTCTCTCTCTTTTTCTGTCTGTGTCTCTCTCCTCCCTTCCTCTCTCTTTGCTTGTGTGTCTGTCTGTCTTTCTGTCTCACTCACTTAATCACTCACTGTGTGTGTATGTGCATTTGTGTCTGTCTGTCTCTCACTCACTCACTCACTCAATCACTCACTCACTCTCTGTCTCTGTCTCTGTCTCTGTCTCTCTCTCTCTCTCTCTGTCTCTCTCTCTCTCTCTCTGCGTTTTTGTCAGTCTCTCTCTGATTCCCTCCCTCCCCCCCTCTTTCTCTGTGCCTGTCTCGTCTTCCGGCCGCAGCCCCACTTTGTGGAAAACATAGCCCCGCGCGTGCCGCACAATTACAGCCTGGAGCAGGACCACAACCCCTCTCCCAACTGGTCCTTCCTTGCTTGGAGGGCTTTGGAGGGAAGCTTCTGCAGAAGCCCAGGTGAGTGAGAACAACTTCCCACCGTTACAAACTCTCCAAGGCTGTAATTGTATGGGCTGTGCGTGGGTAGAGTTGGCCGTGGAAAACATAGGTGCGTGCGCACAGCCCATACAATTATAGCCTCTGAGACTTTGTAACGGCGGGAAGTTGTTCTCACTTGCCTGGGCTTCTGCAGAAGCTTCCCTCCGAGCAAGGAAGGACCAGTTGGGAGAGGGGCTGTGGTCCTGCTCCAGGCTGTAGTTGTGCGGTGCGGGCGTGGCTATGTTATTTATATAGATTTGTCTGCAAGCCAGATACAGCCATCAAAAGAGCCATATCTGGCTCGCGAGCCATAGGTTCCCGACCCCTGGACTAAAATTAAAACTGTGCTTCAGCCTGCCCCCCCTTCTGGCCCAGAGCCTTGAGGGACCCCTGAGGCCCTGGACTTTATGGTGTCCTTGTGTGGGGGAGATTTCCAGCTCTTGGCGGCAGAAGAGCTTCCTGGCACGTGGGGCGCCCCACCCGCAAAGCCCGAATGCCAGTCGGAGATGCCACTCTAGATGCCAGTCTGGAGAGCAGCAGCAGCCCAGACCCCTCTGGTCCTAAAGGGGAGCCTCTGGACTCCTGATCCCCAAGCCCAGGCCTGAACACAATGGCCCCTCCCTGCAGCTGTGCCAGCTAACTCCGGCCAGAGGCAGATTCCCCCACTAAGCTGGGCACAGCCGTCCTCTTAAACTTGAGTTGCCCAACGTCCTGTTTCAAGATGGGTGGCCTTCTAAATCTTTTCAATCAATCCATATCCATCCATCCCCAGCAGATCTGGCCCTGCCCAAAGGAACTGCCTGATCCCCATCATCCCCAGGCCTACCACTGCCTCTGGGTCTCTAGGTGCAAAGCTCAGGCCTAGAGATAGCCCTTGACTTATGACCAAGAGAGCCTGGCATTTCCGTCATAAGTCATGACCGTTGTCTAGGAATGATCGAAAATTGATGGTGCATTTATACTTAGGAACAATATACACAACTGGCAAGATGGACCTGGCCTCGGACCTCCTGCCAAAGAAATGGGGAAGGCTTTGGGTCACCGAAGGTGAGGGAAGATGACACAACCTGTGTGCTGCCAATACAGAGGAAGGAGAAAGGGCGAGTCTTGCTGATTCCCGGGTAATTGTGGGGTGGCACCTCTGCCCGGTGTGGTGTAAACACTGACTTTCCTGTTAGCTAAGGTCTTTCCTGAAAATCCTTGGATGCAAATAGTCATGGGGAAGAGCATTTCCTACATCCGCCTTCTGCCAAGCCTGCTCTTGCCCAGATAGCCTCCGGGGGTGTGGCAGAGGGGTGCTGTCTCCCCACTGATTTCTTCCCTGGGGGGGTCAACAATCTCCCATGGCAGACCTGCTGGGTTGCAACATGCCAAGCCCAGAGCATTGTGTGGGGACCAGTCCTCTCAGAGGGCCCTGGTCAGAGTGGGAGTCCTCAGTGAAGATCCCCACTGAAGGGCTGCCACATCTGACTGGGAGGTTGTTGCTGTTTGAATCCCCAGGGCCAGGAGCATTGGGAGGGCTCGGGGGGCATGACTTTGCTGTCATAGGATTATTATGTATTTTTATGTTGTATGCCACTCTGAGTCCTTTGGGAAAAGGGCGGCATATAAGTCTAGTAAACAGTAAACAACCGTAAAAAGGACCCTCCCTGCAGCTGTGCCAGATAACTCCGGCCAGAGGCAGATTTCCCCACCAAGCTGTGCACAACCATCCTCTTAAACTTGAGTTGTCCAACGTCATGTTTTAAGATGGGCGGCCTTCTAAATCAGGGGTCCCCAACCTTTGCAACTTTAAGCCTGAAGAACTTCAGCTCCCAGAATTCTCCAGCCAGCAAAGCTGGCTGGAGAAGTCTGGGAGCTGAAGTCCTTCAGACTTAAAGTTGCAAAGGTTGGGGAACCCTGTTCTAAATCAATCCATATCCATCCATCCCCAGCAGATCTGGCCCTGTCCAAAGTAACGTCCTGGTCCCCATCATTTCCAGGCCTGTTGCCGACTCCCTCTCCCCTGGGTCTCTGGGTGCAGCTGCTGGAGCTCCCGCAGTGCCCTTGCTTGAGCTGGCCTGGGAGGTGATGGCTCCTGAGTCTTCTGGCGTGGAGTGGAGAGGCAGAGGGAGGCCCCCAATGCCAGGACCCTCCCTGGGCAGGAATGCAGCCTTGACCATGGGCACCAGGGGAAAAGCAAAGAATCGAGGAGATAAGGCATGGCATAATCACTTTGTAGCGATATGGCTGATAAACCCTAGGTCATTCGTTACATTAAAAAAAACAACCACCCATCCTTTCTTTCTTGATTTGGCACCAGCATCCGGGATTAAGCATTCGAGTCCCTTCGGGGAGAGGGGGCGGTCTAGAAGTCCAATAAATAATAATAATAATATTTATTTACTTGGTGCTCTTACATAACCCAGAAGTGGTGCCAAACCCAGCCCCAGATAAATGCTCACAACCCCACTGAACCTGGACAGAGGCTGGCACCATGGAGCTGGCAAGCGCAGTCTCCCTCTTCTTGGTCTCCTGCCTCGTCCTGCTCTTCGTCCGGAGGAAGTCCTCTGCCAGGGGCCGGCTTCCCCCTGGACCCACTCCTCTGCCTCTGATTGGGAACTTCCTGCAGATTAAGGCGTACGAAACCTTGTCGTCCCTTCTCAAGGTAATTCCACCCCTCTCTTGCCCCAGAGATGCTCTCCCCTGGATCAATCCCACCTGTCCTCGGGTCTCCCTCTCGGGTCTCCTCAGCCAGCGCCCAGGGTCTTCCTTCTCCACGATCCCAAGCGTTCCCAGATGTCTCTTTCCAGCAGCACCTTCCTGTAGCTTCCGTGTGTCTTCTTTGGATTGGTCTTCTTCCTTCTTTGGCTTCCATTTAGGCACTCCCACCTACGTGAAGTTTCCTCCTTGGCCATTGTATCTCAGATTTGGTGGAATCGCCTTTAAAAAAAAGTTATTTTATTTTATTTTATAAAAATGTCAAATCAATGGGTGAGCAGTGTGGCACATGGGTGTCAGAGATGAGTTGTAAATCCTGGTGCTACTGGTTTGCTCGCGCATGCGCAGAAGCGTCTGGGCAGGTGGGCGGAACCTTCCGCCACCACCACCACAGATTTGCCCGATCCGGTCCGAACCTGGAGCAACCCACCTCTGCAAACTAGTCAAATTCAACATTATTATACATTCAATCAACTTGTGAAATTCCTACAACAATACACATCTATATTTGGTTACAGTCTATCGTTATTCAATTATTCCACCTATTTCTCATTATTACTTTCATTTTATCGAATAGAAATGTAGTACGTTGATATTCCCTTTATTTCTATCTCTTACTCTAGCTTTTAATCATATCACCTTCTATTAGAAATCTTTTTCTTTCTTTCCTGTCTAACTTCTAATTGTGTCACCTGCCTACAAAGAGAGAGAGAGAGAGAGAGAGAGAGAAAAGAGGGATGGAGAGGGAGATATAGGAGAAGACAGTTCAAATCAAGAATCAAAAAGATGAATCATCCACCCATAATCTCTTGCCTGCTTTATGCTTTAGTTGCTATGCTTTAAAGCAGTGTTTGTCAACCTTGGCGACTTTAAGCCCTGTGGACTTCAACTCCCAGAATCCCCCAGCCAGCACAGCTCTCACAGAGAGGGACTTCTCCGGGTGCCGTCCACTAGGCAGTGCCAGCAGGCGACGCCCAGGGGAAGGGCCTTCTCTGTGGCGGGCCCGACCCTCTGGAACGACCTACCCCCCGAACGTAGGACCTCCGCTCCTTCCACCGAAGTCTGAAGACGTATTTCTTCCATCTCGCCAGCCTAGCCTAATCCACACCATTAGTTATAGACTGATGTTTAAATTGTTTTAATTTGGCTTTTAAGGGTAAAGTTTTTAGGATTTTAATGGTTTTAGGATTTTTAGCACAGGGCATTGGGGTTTAATTTATTTTTAGTACTATTTATTGTTATGTGTATCTTTTTATTCTATTTTAACTTCTTGTGCACCGCCCGAGTCCCTTCGGGGAGAGTGGGGCGGTTTATAAATTTAATAAATTGAAATTGAAATTGAAATGAAGAGGGGTAGAAGGAAAAACAAGTCAAAACAACAAGAAATAAAAAGAATCATCTACCCTTTGTCCCTTGCCCGCTTCAATACTTACAATGCTAAGCTTTTTTATTACTTCTCTCCCCCATTCCTCTCTTAAGTCTCAATCTATGTCTATTCCTTGGATGTCCCATCTAAGCATTGGCGGAATGAAGCCTTCTGATCAAGCTGATTGAGTGTAATAATAATAATAATAATAATAATAATAATAATAATAATAATAATAATAATAATAATAATAATAATAATTATTATTATTATTATTATTATTATTATTATTATTATTATTATTATTATTATTATTATTATTATTATTATTATTTATGGACCGCTCTCTCCCCCCGAAGGGACTCGAGGCGGTGCACAGGGGATTTAAAAATACATATAAAAACACAGGCATAAATACAATTTAAAATGAATTAAACTTAACCCTGCGCTAAAACCCCAGACCAACTAAAATTAGACCCCTAAAAACCCTAATAGAGCAATTCAGTTACCCCAAGCCGGCCAGGCAGAAAAAGTGCGTTTTTAGTTTTTGACGGAAGGAGCGGAGGTCCGTAGTTGTTCTAATTTCGGGGGGAAGGTCGTTCCAGAGGGTCCTGTGTGGTTCCTGTGTGGTTCCTGTGTTTTCCCCAGGAACCACACAAACCAAGATTAGAGAACACTTTTCTAGGCTAAAGCAGTTCTCAAGAAGCCCAATGGGGCTGGGAAAAGGCTTTCCTTTCCTTGGGGGTGGTCAAGATTATTTGGCTGGCAGAGGGAAGCCTGTCCAGCAGCCCCCAAAAGCATGGCACAGAAGGTTGTTTTGGGAGCAATTCTATAACCTAAGAGTAGCCACCTCCACTACCACCCATTTTTAATTAGTCTTGTTGTTAGTTGCCAAGTCATGTCTGACCCATCGTAACCCCATGGACAACACTTCTCCAGGCCTACCTGTCCTGTACCATCCTCTGGAGTCCATTTAATTTCATGCTGACTGCTTCAGTGATTCCATCCAGCCACCTCATTCTCTTTTGTCCCCGTCTTCTTTTGCCCTCCATCTTTCTCAGCATGAGGCTCTTTTCCAGGGAGTCCTTCCTTCTCATTAGGAGGCTGAAGCACTTGAGTTTCCTCTTCAGGATCTGGCCTTCTAAAGAGCAGCCAGGTTTGATCTCCTCTAGGACTGACTGATTGCCTTGTAGTCCAAGGGACTTGCAGGAGTCTTCTCCAGCCACCAGAGTTCAAAGGCCTCCATTCATTGGCTCTCAGCTTTTCTTAATTAGTCTAGTGTCTGGGATATTAATGATGAAACATCAGGAAATGCAAATATCTCCTTTCCTAAGCTTCACACCTAAAGGATACAAATGCTGCCACCATTGTCAAAAGATCCCCTAGAGTTGATTTCTAGAATTTTGGAAGCTTTGTTTCCAATACTTTAGGTAGGTCTCTCTCTCTCTCTGTGTGTGTCTCCCTCCTTGGTGTGACTTCAGGGCATTGCGCAATTTTTCTTTGAACTAAGGTATACACAGTGTGTTATGCAACATGATGAATAAAGGAATGCTTATTTAATAAACAACCAATATTAATGTCCCTGTCCCAAGAACCTGACTACAAAAGTTCTGTGTAAATAATTTCCGAGCTGAAAGACTCTCAGGTCAGTCCAGGCAAAAGTGAAATGGCCCCTCCTTGTTGCGGTCCTTCAAACGGCAGTGAAGGCCGGGTTTCCACAACAGAGAACCTCTGATTACGTTCCAAGGATTTCTAGTAATCCAGTGACAGAGGCCCTGTCAGTTATATGTGATTTTTAGAGGAAGGAAGAGCTTGGAAGCAAAGTTCAACGAAGCATGGATGCAGTAGTGGGTTTCAGCCGGTACAAACCGGTACAGGCATATCTAAGGTGACCAGATTTCTGAAAGTCCCAAAGCGGGACACCGTCGATGGGGGGGGGGGGGCGCACGTGTGCATGCACATGCGTGCTGGCACCTGCGCATGCTCCGGCACGTCATGCCCCTGTGCAGATTGCTACTGCACCTGCGCAGATCAGAAGCGACACGCGGGACAAGGGCGTCCGACCCTGCTCCTGGGGCTGCCCGGTGCAGAGAAAGGCACTCAGGTGAGCGGGTCAGGCCCGTCGGGGGAAGCCTTGCGGCGCGTCTGCTAAGGCAGGGACCAGCGAACCCTCCTTCAAGCCGGCTGTGGGAGTCTGCCGAGGCGGAGGCCGCCTGCCCGCTCGCTCCCCCTGGGACTTCCCCTGACGGGCCTGGTCCGCTCACCTGAGTGCCGTTTCCTGCACTGGGCGGCCCCAGGAGCAGGGCCCGGATGCCCTTGTCCCTTGTCTTGCCTTCTGCGCTCAGAGCCATCTGCACAGGCGTGTGACGCGTCGAAGCCCTCCTCGGCCCCGACACCCTCCTCGGCCCCGTTCACCGTCAGGACTTCTGACGGTGAACCGGGACTGTCCCGCTTTCAGCAGGACATCTGGTCACCTTAGGCATATCGGTAATAGCTGGGAGCAGCTGACAGCATACTGGTACAGTGGTTTGATTGGCCCACCAGCATCCTATACTGGTTTTTAAAGCAACCAGCCAATCGTGCACTCACGCACAGCATGTAGTGCCTGCATGAGCTCCAACAAGCAGCTGGGTGTTGCAGGGGTGGTGGAGTGCGCATGCATGCACAGTGCATGCGCACAAAAGGATGCACAGCCCCGTGAGCACCGTACTGGTAGCGACAGAGAGAGGAACCTACTATGGCATGGATGGGATCCCTGTTCAATACCCTGAACATTGGTGACCAGCGATCACAAAGTGAGGCGAGACAGCAGAATAACAGCTAACATTTATTTCTAACAAGACCCACGCTAATAGAGTGATAAGCTAGTAACCGGCAATGGACAGCTGATTTCTCCCTCTGACAGCTCCTTTTATAGTCGGCTGTCAGACAGCCGACCAATCAGAGGCCAGTTTAGTTCACCAAGCCCTGCCCACCAAGCCACACCACACCCACCAAGCCACGCCCACAGAACCAGTAGTAAAAAAATTGAAGGGAGAATGAGAGAGGGTAGGAAGGGAAAGAGGAAGAGTAGGAGTAGGAAAAAGGGAAGGGAAGAAGGACACTGCAGCTGCTTAGCGGAGGTTGCGCAGGGACCGTATGCTGCGCGTGCATGCACATATGACCCAGTTGGCTTCAATACAGGTAAGGAATGCAGGCAGGTGGGCGGCCCCTCCAAAGCACCATTCCGGTATGGTAGCAGCTGCTCCAGGGTGTACTGGCCAGAACCCACCAGTGGACTGCCTGTATTTCCATCTCTCCTTTTGGTTCCTGTGCAGCTGCGGGAAAAATATGGCCCCGTCTTCACAGTCTACTTTGGAAACCGCCCGATTGTGGTTTTGTGTGGCTATGAAGCAGTGAAGGAGGCCCTGATTGACAAGGCGGAAGAATTCTCCGGGAGGAAAACCATGCCTACCCTGCAGAGGACCTTCCAGGAACATGGTGAGGGCCCCAAACTGGTGGGGTAGGAGCAGGCCAGTCTGCTCCCCTTTCCTGCTCACGGGGCCCATTGCTCTCCTCTGTTCCCAGCAGAGGTGGTATTCAGCAGGTTCTGACCAGTTCTAGAGAACTGATAGTGGGAATGTTGAGAAGTTTGGAGAACTGATATATACCACCTCTGGCTGGCCTCGCCTCCATCTATTCTCTGCCTCCCGAGTCCCAGCCGATTGGGAATTAATGGGGATTTTGCAGTATCCTTCCCCTGGAGTGAGGAGGGAATCGAGATTTTGCAGTATCCTTCTCCTGGAGTGAGGAGGGAATTGAGATTTTGCAGTATCCTTCTCCTGGAGTGAGGAGGGAATTGAGATTTTGCAGTATCCTTCCCCTGGAGTGAGGAGGGAATCAAGATTTTGCAGTATCCTTCCCCTGGAGTGAGAAGGGAATCGAGATTTTGCAGTAACCTTCCCCTGGAGTGAGGAGGGAATCGGAATTTTGCAGTATCCTTCCCCTGGAGTAAGGAGGGAATCAGAATTTTGCAGTATCCTTCTCCTGGAGTAAGGCAGGAATCGAGATTTTGTAGTATCCTTCCCCTGGAGTGAGGAGGGAATCGGGATTTTGCAGTATCCTTCCCCTGGAGTGGGAAGGAAATGGAGATTTTACAGTAATCCTTCATCTGCCATGCCTGCCAAGTCATGCCCCTCAAGCCACGCCCACAGAACCAGGAGAAAATAATTTTGAATCCCACCACTGATTCCCAGGGCTGATCTTTTCCGATGGGGATCGTTGGAAACAGCTGCGCCGGTTCTCCCTGACTATCCTGAGGAATTTTGGAATGGGGAAGAAATCCATTGAGGAGCGGATTCAAGAGGAGGCCCAGTTCCTGCTGGAGGAATTTCAGAAGACCCAAGGTGAGGCTGGGGAGTGAAAGAGAGGGGAAGGGATGATTTGAAAGGCCTCTGGATTGACCAACTGACCAACCAATCCCATTATAGCAACGCTGAGGTCAGATGTCAAGATGTCCAGAACATAATTGTGGAATCAGAGGGCCGGAGGGGACTTGAGAGGCAGGGAGACCTTGAGCAGGGCATCGGACTAGAAGGCTTCTAGTCTAGGAGATGCTTGGGCTAAAACAGAGCATCATAGAACGTGGTTTCTTTCTTTGCTGACTCAAAGAGGCATCTGTTCTGACCGAGGCTTCCCAAGGGCATGAATGAAGCCAACTCCTGGTCCCGACAAAAACCCCTTTTATTAATTGACTGAATTCTGCTCCTTCACATCCAGCAAGTCTTTCAAGGGAGGATTTACAGTCACAGACCTTATCTGGCTTGCAGAGCTCACAGGCAAAACTTGGCAAGGAGCCTTGGAAAGTCACAAATGCTTTTGCTGCAGTTTTTTCACCTTCCCCAGGCTCCAGAGGCTTTCTAGGAGCCTGGGGAGGGTGAAAACAACATCTCAGCCCCCATGGATGCCCTCTGGAGGCCTCAGAAGCTTCTCTGAAGCTCCAGAGGGCAAAAAAACCAGACCTATGGGGAACCTGGAAGTTTGGGAATGGTAACTTCCGGTTTATTCGTACGGCTGATTTTTGACCTCTGGAGCCTTCAGGAGGCTTCTCTAAAGGCTCCGGAGGGCAAAATCTGGCTTTATGAGCAAACCGGAAGTGACTTCCGGATTCCCTGTAGGACTGATTGTAGACTTCCGGGGCCTCCAGGAGGCTTCCCTGAAAGCTCCACAGATTGAAAAATGGCCCTACGAACAAACCAGAAATCACCATTCCCGAACTTCCTGTTTGCCTGTAGGGCCGGTTTGTTGTGCTTTGGAGGCTTTGGGGAAGCCTCCAGAGGGCGAAAAACAGCCTCAAAAAAATGCTGAAGTCAGAGCAACACCTCACGGGCCATAGGTTCACCATCACAGGCCTAAGCAGTTCCTATGACACGTTGACCTTCCCTTCCTTCCTTCCTTCCTTCCTTCCTTCCTTCCTTCCTTCCTTCTTTCTTTCTTTCTTTCTTTCTTTCTTTCTTTCTTTCTTTCTTTCTTTCTTTCTTTCTTTCTCCGCACCAGAGAAGCCCTTCAGCCCCATCTACTTGCTCAGCTGCTGTGTGTCCAACGTCATCTGTTCCATCATCTTCGGCAATCGCTTCGATTACAAAGACAAGGAGTTTCTGGCTCTCATGAAGATGATGAATGACAGCTTTCGGCAGATTAGCGACAGCTGGTCTCAGGTAGCTCCACCACAAAATCGCCTCCCTCCAGCAAAATGGGAGGATCCGAGACGGCTCATCCCTCGGACAAGCTGGCACTGTCTGAAGACACTGGGCAGCTGCCGTGCCATGGGAGGATTAGAACTCTGGTCCAAGATGCAGGGGGGAGGAAAGGGCCCTTGAAAGAAAAAATATGCAAGGTTATTTAAATTCCCCTGATATCAGCCTAATTCTGCAAATGCATCTGCTGATTTATTCTTTTTTACCCCAAAGTTTTTTATTTTTTACATACATATCAGTGTGTGAACAGTGTGGTACAATAGTATCATACACATCTGTTGTGGCCCAGCCGCCTCCAGATGAGCTGCTGATGGACTCTTCTAGTGAGGAGTCCTATGAGTCTGCTCTGGAGGAGGAGGGAGACATTGAGGAAGCAGAGAGTCTGGTTGGCCACCAGGAGGCGCCTGGATCTTGGAGTAGTGGGGAGGATCAGGGCCAGTTTGTCTCTGATGCTAGATTGCGAAGGTCTGAGAAGAGGAGGCAACAGTTACACAGGAAGCGAGCTCGGAGGCCCTGAATGGGACTCAACTGGTTAATGAATGGCCCCTCCCAAGAGGGTTTATAAGGAAGTCTGTGAGGAGGAGTCATTTGCAGGGAACAACATTGACAACTTCTTGTAAATTCTGGTTAGTCGTGTCTGAACAATCTTTGTCACGTGAAATTAAGACTCGCAGTCAAGGAGATAGTGGCAAGCAGCCAATCTTATATCCGTCGGTGGGGGCAGAACACACATCATACCCCCCAAAATAGTATTACTCATATTTGTTTCATTTAAATAAACTTATATAATACTGGTAATACTACTGTTCTGACCCCCCCCCCTTTCTTCAACTAATTACAAGACTCTTGGCTGCTTGCCTGAATGACAGAGACGAAGCTTATTCACACAAACTCAACTCAAGACACTCGAACCTAGAAATGACACATTGTTCTCTGCAAACTTCCTTAGCAGAGGCTTCCTTTTAAACCCTCTTGTGAGGGACCAGTCATTAGGCAGCTGAGACTCATTCAACTCCTTCGAGTTCGCTTCTCATGCAATTGAAGGCTCCTTTTTTCAGCCCTTCTCAATCTAGCATCAGGGACAAACTGGCCTTGATCCTCCCCATTACTCCAAGCCCCAGGTGCCTCCTGATGACCAGCCGGGCTCTCTGCTCTCTCAAGGTCACCCTCCTCCTCCAGAGCAGACTCATAGGACTCCTCACTAGAAGAGTCCATCAGCAGCTCATCCAGAGCCAGCTGGGCCACAACAACTACACACCTTTACTGTATATTAAATTATAATCTTTCATTGTTTAGTTATTCAATATTTCAATATGTTATTTTTATACCAATCACCCTATCTTAGTTATCATGCCTTTTGATTATATGAATAAAATAGTATCAATAAGATTTGTTACATTTTACAAACTTACACATGCAGGAGATGATGATGGATGTAATAATGAAATATCAAAATATTGAAAAATTGAAAAATGAAGGATTATGTTGAATAAGCAAATAAAGAAAGATCTTAATTTAAATATATAAGTTTGTTAAATGTAATAAATGCAATGGATAATATTTTACGAAAGATGGTATTAATAAGTGTATTTAAATAATATGGGGATTGGCATAAAAACAATATATAGAATTACTGACTGCTGATTTATTCTTGAAATGCTGCATTAATTAACTGGTTAATAAATCTCATTGAGTCCCTTTGGCTATTTATCCACCACAGTAGTGAAATTCAATTTCCCCCCCAACATTTCTGTGGGCATGGCTTGGTGGGTGTGGCTTGGTGGGCGTGGCAGGGGTAGGATACTGTAAAATCTCCATTTCCTCTGGATCAGCTGACACTCGGGAAGCAGAGAATAAATAGGGGTGGGGCCAGCCAGAGAGGGTATTTACCGGTTCTTCAAACTACTCAAAATTTCTGGTTCTCCAGAACCGGTCAGAACCTGCTGGATTTCACCCCGATCAACCTGCTGGAATTGGCCCTTTTCCTCTTGTTTCCCGCAGTTCTACGATATCTACGCCAACCTCCTGAGATACTTCCCAGGGCCCCACACCAAGATCCATGACATCCTGGAGGACATGAGGCTCTTCATTGCCAGGAGGGTGAAGAAGAACAAGGAGACGTTGGACCCCAACTTTCCCCGGGATTACATCGACTGCTTTCTCATCCAGATGGAGAAGGTAGGAGGTGGGGAGGGAGCCAAGGATGATTTCCCCAGCTACGAGGCTGTGGGCACAGGGGGCTTTGCAAAAGATGCCCCAAGGGGTAGGAGCACACTGTCCCTTCCTAAGCAACCACAATCACCAAAGGACAGGAAGGATGGGAGATTTGAGCTTCTCAGATGGATCCCATAAAAATAACTTCCAATCCAGCCAAAGGGAAAGCGAGGGGATACGTAGGGTGTCCAGAAGCCCACCAGGCCCACCAGGCCACAGTCTCTGCAGTTGCACCAGCTCCAAGTCGCCTTTCCTCCCTTGTTCCAACAGCAACCTCAGGATGCCCAGTGTTCTGACCAAGGCTTCCCGAGAGCATGAAGCCAACTCCTTGACCCAACAAAAAACCCTTTTATTAATTGACTGTGAATGCTGCTCATTCACAGCCAGCAAAGTCTTTCAGGGGAGGATTTGCAATCACAGACCTTATTTGGCTTGGAGAGGCTGCCAGGCCAATATCTGCAGAACTTGGCAAGGAGTCACCAAGAGTCAGGAGCCAATGAAGCGAATTAATTGTCTCCTGCAAACTCCACTCCCTTTTTGCTCCTCTTTCGTTTCCTCTGGGAGGGGTTCTTCATCGCCCACCTGTGGCCTTACTCCCAAGTCAACCCCTGTTCTTTAGCTGCTCCCTTTGTCTGGCAACTCTGCGCATGCACACACTGGGACCAGGCTCCAACTGTTCATCTGCCTCACTGATGTCTGACTCTGAAGGCAGCTGATAACTGTCAGACAGCCCTGGCCCCCTCTCTGCCTCCGACACAGAGCCCTCATCAGAGCCTTCCCCAGACTCCAGGACTGACTCAGGTTCCTCCCCAACCTCCTCACTGTCCAAATATGCTGCCAGCTCCACTGGCCATTGGTGGGCCACAACCCCCAGCATTTGCGGCTCCTTTCCTGCAGAGGGTACTGGGGCACTGGCAGAGATGGGGATGGAGGCAGGTGAAGCAGGAAAGGGGCCAGCAGTGGAAACAGCCAGTCCGAACACTCGCTAGGACCAAGAGCCCTGAAACCCAGCTGGAAAGCCTCTTTCCATCCCCGCTCACCCCCCCGCGCTTCTCATGCACTTTGCCTTCAGGAGAAGGACAAGCCGGACAGCGAATTCAACCAGAAGAACCTGGAGTTGACCGTCCTGAACTTGTTTTTTGCTGGAACGGAGACAGTCAGTTCTACCCTGCGGTACGGATTTCTGTTGCTGATGAAGTACCCTGAAGTGCAAGGTATTTTGAGGTGTGTGTGTGTGTGTGATTCAGCCCCACCGCAGCAAATGTCTCTAGGCCAGGAAGCATCCCCATCCCAAGTGCCACCAGGATCTCTAGGCCAGCGAGAAGTTGTTGTGAGCTGCATAAAGTCCTGGATTCAGCCTGAGAGCCACCCACGGAGGAGGTCAGGCCAGAAGCTTTCCCCCATTGTGGAGTGAAGGGGAGACAGGTTCCTCTTTCCCGTTTGGGGGCACAAGGCCGATGCTTACAAGCAGTCAGATGCCACAACCCCCGCAGGCTAGGCGGTCAGGGATTACAGAGCCAGGGCCCGAGGCTGATGTTTTGCAACGCCAGATCCGTGGTCAACAAAGCCCCCCTCATCCACAACCTTGTGTCGGAGGGGGAGCCGGACCTGGTGGGAATAGTGGAGACCTGGCTGGGCCACGAGGGAGGACTTCCCCTCGTAGAAATGTGCCCGCCTGGTTACCGCGCTTTTCATAAGCCACGGGCCCTAGGCAGGGGTGGAGGGGTAGCGGTTATTGTTAGGGAAAGTCTCGAGCCGAGAGAGACCACTGTACCACAGACCACCGGCTGTGAGTCCCTCTGTGTGAAGTGGGGCCTAGGGAGGCAGTTGTGCATGCTGATTGTATACCTGGCTCCCCGCTATGTAACAGCAGCCCTGCCCGAGCTCCTTGAGGTGATCGCCGAGATGGCAGTTGAGACCCCCAGACTGGTTGTCATGGGGGACTTCAACCTGCCATCGGTAGGCGAATCATCAGAGGCAGCTCGGGAGTTCATGGCCTCCAGGACACCCATGGACCTGACCCAAGTAATTTGGGGCCCCACGCACGAAGGAGGACACACGCTGGACTTAATTTTTGTCTCTGGTCAGTGGAAGAGTGATCTGGGTATAGGGGACATAGTCATCATACTCCTGTCATGGTCAGACCACTCACTTCTCCAGCTCGACTTTCCAATCGCCACACCCCACCGCGGGGAGGCGGAACCAGATTCACCTATATGGTTCCGCCCCAAGCGCCTGATGGACCCGGATAGGTTCCAGACGGTGCTTGGGCCATTACCTGTGTCCTTGACCAGCGCCCCGACGGAGGACCTGGTGGCCGCATGGAATACCGCGGCCACGGGGGCCTTGGATCGGGTCGCGCCCTTGTGGCCTCTCCTGCGGTGACGAGTCACCCAGGCTCCCTGGTTTACCGAGGAGCTGAGGGGGATGAAGCTCCACAAGAGAGGAGATGGAGATCCACATGGTCTGAATCTGACCGAACACAGGTGAGAGCCCATTTACGGACTTACCTTGTGGCGTTGAGAGTGGCTAAACATCATCATTGTGCCACTCTCATTGCATCCGCAGATAACTGCCCTGCCGCCCTGTTTAGGGTAACCCGCTGCCTCCCTCAACAGAAGGCACGGGAAGCCCCTTTGCAGGGTAGAGCAGAGGAATTTGGGGAATATCTGCAGGATAAAATCGCTCAGATTCGGAGCGAGTTGGCCTCCATCGAAAGTGGCCCAGTGGGATGCCCCGAGGCAGATCTTGAGACAGTTTTGTGGGAAGAGTTTGACTCTGTTACTTCCGAAGATATGGACAGGTTACGTGGGCGACTGCGAGCTACCAGATGTTTATTGGACCCGTGTCCCTCCTGGCTTGTACTGGCATCCTGGGAGGTTACAAGAGGCTGGCTCCAGGAGGTGGTCAACGCTTCCTTGAGTGAGGGGTTCTTGCCAACCGTCTTGAAAGAGGCGGTGGTGAGACCCCTCCTCAAGAAGCCCTCTCTGGACCCAGCATTGTT
Organism: Rhabdophis nuchalis; assembly: GCA_039707465.1. Lineage (NCBI taxonomy): Eukaryota > Metazoa > Chordata > Lepidosauria > Squamata > Natricidae > Rhabdophis > Rhabdophis nuchalis. Next base: position 27,190,901 of record CM077643.1, read on the forward strand.
GGTAAATTACCGTCCGGTCTCCAACCTTCACTTTTTGGCGAAGGTTGTAGAGAGTGTGGTGGCACAACAGTTCCCCCGACATCTGGAGGAAATTGATTATCTGGACCCGCGCCAGTCCGACTTCCGGCCTGGGCACAGCACCGAGACGGCATTGGTCGCGTTGGTGGATGATCTCTGGAGGGCCAGAGATGGGGGGTGTTCCTCCATTCTGGTCCTATTAGACCTCTCAGCGGCTTTTGATACCATCAACCATGGTATCCTATTGCATCGGCTGGAGGGGTTGGGGGTGAGGGGCACCGTGTTACGGTGGATCTCCTCCTACCTCTCCGGTCGATCGCAATTTGTGTTGGCAGGAGGGCAGAGGTCAACCTTGAGACCCCTCACTTGTGGGGTGCCTCAGGGGTCGGTCCTCTCGCCTCTCCTGTTCAACAGATATATGAAGCTGCTGGGCTAGATCATCCGTGGTTTCGGGGTAGAGTACCACCTCTACGCTGATGATACGCAGCTGTATATATCTACCCCAAACCACCCCAACGATGCCGTAGAGGTGATGTGCCAGTGCCTGGAATCTGTGCGGGCCTGGATGGGAAGGAACAGACTCAGACTCAACCCGTCCAAGACCGAGTGGCTTTGGTTTCCGGCATCCCGGTACAACCAGTTGACTCCATCATTGGCCATAGGGGATGAACATCTAACCCCTGTGGAAGGGGCACACAACTTGGGCGTCCTCCTTGATGCACGGCTGTCCATGGAAGATCAAGTGACGGCCATAGCCAGGAGGGCATTTTACCAGGTTCGCCTGGTCCACCAGTTGCGTCCCCTATTGGACTGGGATGCCCTTTGCACAGTCACTCATGCTCTCGTGACATCCCGACTGGACTACTGCAATGCTCTCTACATGGGGCTCCCCTTGAGGTGCACTCGAAGACTTCACCTTGTCCAGAATGCAGCCGCGCGGGCAATTATGGGAACCTCTAGGTTTTCCCATGTAACACCACTCCTGCGCGAGCTGCACTGGCTGCCTGTCATCTTTCGGGTGCGCTTCAAGGTGTTGGTCATCATCTTCAAAGCGCTCCATGGCATGGGACCTAGCTATCTGCGGGATCGCATCCTGCCCCATACATCCCTGCGGCCGATCCGTTCCCACAGAGAGGGACTTCTCCAGGTGCCGTCCACTAGGCTATGCCAGCGGGCGACGCCCAGGGGAAGGGCCTTCTCTGTGGCGGGCCCAATCCTCTGGAACGACCTGCCCCCCGAAATTAGAACAACCACGGACCTCCGCTCCTTCCGTCAAAAATTAAAAACACATTTCTTCTGCTTGGCTGGCCTAGGGTAATTAAACTGTTGTTAGGGGTTTTTAGGGCTTAGTTTTAGTTTTTATATGGGATTTTAGCGCAGGGTTAGTTTAATTCGTTTTAACATTGTATTGTGTTTGTGGTTTTTATTTGTATTTTTAAATTCCCTGTGCCCCGCCTAGAGTCCCTTCGGGGAGAGAGAGCGGGTTATAAATTAAAAATTATTATTATTATTATTATTATTATTATTATTATTATTATTATTATTATTATTATTATTATTATTATTATTATTATTATTATTATTATTATTATTATTATTATTATTATTATTATTAAGGGGAGGGGGATACCAGCCCCACAGCCCTTGAGAACAGCCCCCTCAGCAGGTGGAGATCCCTCCTGTCCAGTTTTTTGCCCCTCCCCTCCAGCCGCTGATCCAGGCGCGTCAGAGAGAGTGCAATTGAAGCCACTAAGTTTACGGCCACTTTTTTCCAGCAAAGATGCAGGAAGAAATCGACCACGTGATTGGCCAGAACCGGATCCCCAACATTGAAGACCGGAGCAAGATGCCCTACATGGATGCGGTCATCCACGAAATCCAGCGGTTCAGCGATCTCATCCCCATGAACGTGGCCCACGCGGTTACCCGTGACACGGAATTCCGAGGCTACCTCATTCCGAAGGTCAGAGCCTTGGGGAGGGGGAGACTGATCAAGGGGCACGGGGCTGGCATGTTGCCACCCTGGGCACTGGCTGGGCTGCCCAACAGCATCGGGCAGAGAGATCAAGGGGCTGGCTAGGAGGCAAGAGACCCACCTGGAGAGTGCCAATGGCCCAAAGGTAGTACCCCAGATGTGGTATTCAGCAGGTTCTGACCATATCCTCCCCCTGGAGTGGGGTGGGAATGGAGATTTTGCAGTATCCTTCCCCTGGAGCAGGGAGGGAATAGAGATTATGCAGTATCCTTCCCCTGGAGTGAGGAGGGAATGGAGATTTTGCAGTATCCTTTCCCTGGAGTGGGGTGAGAAGTGGAGATTTTGCAGTATCCTTTCCCTTTCCCTGGAGTGGGGTGGGAATTGAGATTTTGCAGTATCCTTCCCCTGGAGCGGGGAGGGAATAGAGATTATGCAGTGTCCTTCCCCTGGAGTGGGGAGGGAATGGAGATTATGCAGTATCCTTTCCCTGGAGTGGGGAGGGAATGGAGATTATGCAGTATCCTTCCCCTGGAGCGGGGAGGGAATAGAGATTATGCAGTATCCTTCCCCTGGAGTGGGAAGGGAATGGAGATTATTCATTATCCTTCCCCTGGAGCGGGGAGGGAATAGAAATTATGCAGAATCCTTCCCCTGGAGTGGGGAGAGAATGGAGATTTTGCAGTATCCTTCCCCTGGAGTGGGGAGAGAATGGAGATTTTGCAGTATCCTTCCCCTGAAGTGGGGAGGGAATGGAGATTTTGCAGTATCCTTCCCCTGGCACGCCCACCAAACCACGCCCACAGAACTGGTAGTAAAATATTTTGAATTCCTAAACTGCAGTGACCACTCTCCACCCACCCAGCCGGCCAGGTGCAATGGGGGGGGGAGTGTCGACGGGGTCCCAAAGGATTAGTAGGACAGAAGGGTAGGAATCGGCACCTGTTCAAACCGGGACTCCCCGCTCAGTCACTGCAAAAAAGGAGATGGTCTCTTGGCCACCTTCCTCAGATCGCTCGGGCATCTTGTGCCCCCTGGCCAAAAGAACCTCTGCCCCTTCTCTTCCTCAGGGCACAGAAATCTATCCCCTGCTCAGCACTGTCCTGAATGACGGCACCAAGTTTAAAAGCCCCGAAGGGTTCCACCCGGAGAACTTCCTGGATGAGAAGGGGCGTCTGAAGAGGAACGATGCCTTCGTCCCCTTCTCTGCAGGTACAGCCACACCGAGCGCCCCACCCCTTTTCCCCACTACACACACCCTCCCGGGCCAGGCTTCTTGGCTGCCCTTGGGATTTTTCCTTTTACAGCCTGCTTTTCCAGTTTCCATGCCAAGCTGGCATTGGGGGCTGCCTCAGCATTTTTTGCCCCCACTGGCAACTCAGGAACCCAAGCATGAAGGAGGCCCACTAGGAAGCAGCCCTGCCTTTCCCAGAAAGTGCTGAGCAGCTCTTGGCCATCCAGATTCTGGCCAGAAAATGGCTTGGACCTGCCCAGAGGCCCAGCGGCTCTAAGCCATGGGTCTCCAACCTTGGCAACTTTAAGACAGATGGATTTCAACTCCCAGAATTCCCCAGCCAGCTTTGGCCATTAAAGTCCTCCAGGCTTAAAGTTGCAAAGCTGGCTGGGGAATTTTGGGAGTTAAAGTTGCCAAGGTTGGAGACCTCTGCTCTAAACTGCTTCTCCCGGCCTCTCCTCGCAGGGAAGCGCATCTGCCTGGGGGAAGCCCTGGCCCGGATGGAGCTCTTCCTCTTCTTCACCACCATCCTGCAGCGGTTCCGGCTGAAGCCTGTGGTGGAGCCCAAGGACATCGACCTGACACCCCAGGAGTTCGGCTTTGCCACCATCCCACCCCTGTATGAGCTCTCCGTCATCCCCCGCTGATCAGAGGGAGCCAAATGGGCAAGGAAGTGTGCCCTGCCTCTGTGCTCCTGTGCTTTTTCATCAGCTGGACCTTCAAGGGGGAGATGCATGGTCCCCTTCTCTGCACCCCATGCGGGGCCAGGATCTCTGAGGGACTGGGCAAAGATGCTTCTTCCAGGTGTTTGCTTTCAAAATATAAAGCTTTGCAGCGATGCAGATGATCTGAACTGGTGCAGCCCTAGTTTCTTCTAAGCTGTTTGTGTGTGTCTGTCTCTGTGTCTGTGTTTGTGGGAGGACTTGTTTCCTGGTTGTTATTGTGCGTAAGAGAGACCAAAAGCCAGAGAAATGGTCATCTTCCCAGCATGTTGCTATAAAAAGCCAGGGGATCCCCTTGGCCACTGGCCTGTCCTGGACCAGATGGCCACGAATGCAGAGGTGGTATTCAGCAGGTTCTATCAGTTCTGGAGAATCGGTAGCGGATCTTTTGAGTAGTTCGGAGAACCAGTAAATAACTTTTAAATAGTAAATAAATCTTTGTACCATCACGAACCTATGCCTCTAACCTGTGCCATTAAAGACACATCTATTTCATGAAGCCAGCCTGGCTTAATTTTAATGGGTAAAGTTTTAATTGATTTTAACCTTTCTAATCCACATTTTCAGCACAGAACCCTAATTTAATTCCATTTTAAACTGTTATATATTGTATGGTTTTGTATATGGTTTTATATTTCTGTGCCCTGAGTCTCCTTGGTGAGATAGGGTGGTATACAAATTTGATAAAATAAATAAATAAATAAATAAATACCTCTGGCTGGCCCCGCCCCCATCTATTCTCAGCTCCCCAGACCCAGCTGATCGGGAGGGAATGAGGATTTTGCAGTATCTTTCCCCTGCCATGCCCACCAAGCCATGCCACGCTCCCCAAGCCACACCCACAGAACCGGCAGTAAAAAAAATTGAATCCAACTTCTGCCCAAATATGACATTCAGCATGTCTTTTTACAGGAGGCATCCGTGCCCCCTGTAAGTGGACTCCCTCTGGCTCAGGCCATGAGCTTTGTGGGGTGCGGGAGGGGCTGGACAAAAGACCAGGGATCCTTCACCCCTCTTTCTTGGGCCAGTAGAACAACTGGCCTGCATTGCTCCCGCCTTGCAGGGCTGGAGAAGAACGGCTACCAGGCAGCACCGGTGTGCACTGAGTCAGCTACCTGGGCCAGACTACTTGGGCCAATTCCAGGACAGGCATCAGTGCCAGGTCAGCTGGAGTAACTCTCTGGGCAGAACAAGAGGATCCAGCTGGACTGTCTAAAATCTGGAACATCTGCTGATGGGTTGCAGGCCAGAGTCAGCTGAAAGGAAAGCAGCTCACCCAGAAATGAGGAAACCACCAAAGCAACAACACCTTTGGCAACCCATAGTTCCCAGGCTATATAAAAGTTGCATAGTTTAATTAGGACACTGACAGCAACCTGTATCAACCATTAGCACCGGTCAATAGCATTTGTGATGCATTTTTAAATGTTCCGTTGATTCAGTTTCATTTTTAATGAATATAATAATATATATCATCACTGACCATCATGTTCTGGGCCACACTAAAGAAGACTGTCCCCAACTTGAGGAGGCACAAGCTGAGGGTTCCAGACCTGTGCCTGAGCAACTACCAGGGGAACCGAATTCCAGTTCTGGGCCAAGGCACTTTCTAAGTGCAATTCAAATCCTTTGACGGACTGCTTCCTGTGACTGTGGTCGGTGGAGCTCTGCAGAGCCTCCTAGGCTTAGACTGGTTCGAATCCCTGGGTCTGGGGTTGACCGGTATCAACGTCATTCGTGATGACAGCACTGAAGAACTACTTAAGGAGTTTGAGGACATCTTTGGCACCAGTCTAGGCAAGTATGTGGGGACCCCAATTTCTTTTAATTTGGATCCCAACATAGCCCCCATTAGGCTAAAGCCCTGGAGAGTCCTTTTCACTCCAAGGGCCACGGTTTGGGCAAGGCAGGCACCAAAACGAAAGGCTTAGCATTGCAATAGTGTGGATACAGGGGTGGGCTTCAAAAATTGCAGCAACAGGTTCTCTGCCTGGTTGCTGGGTGGGCATGGCCTAGCCAGCCTCCTGCAGTACTGCGTGGGGTCTTTTTGCCCTCCCTGAGTTCTGGAGTCTTTATATGAGCCTCTGGGAGGGCAAAAATGGCCTCCCCAGCCTCTGGAGGCCCGTTTCCAGCCTTCCTGAATTTCTGGTAGGCCTTTTTTTCACCCTCCTTGAGCATTCGTGCACACCCTGCACTTACCTGCATCCAAAATGGGCCACGTGGGGACTCCTAGGAGGGGTGAGGTGGGCAGGGCCAGCCAGGAGTGGGATTTGGGGGTTCTCCGAACTGCACAGAATCTTATCTAGAGGTTCTCCAGAACCCCTGAAAACCTCCAGCAGCCTACCCTGGGTGGATATAAGGGTGGGGAGGGAAGTTCAAGAAAGTTTACTTGCTTCTTGGAACAAGTGAATTGCCCAGCAGGGAAAAGAGGAGACTTTCTGCTTTCTGGGGGCCCTCATCAGGAAGAGCTGGGTTCCTTCAGCAAGTGTGGATGTCTGAAACTGTGCCTTCTGAGACTACCCATTGTTAATGGCCAACAGAGCTGGAGCACAAAGGCAACCTGGGAACCACAGTCTCTGGGGCCATGGTGGTCTTGTACTCTTGCCAGTGGAGAGATGCCTAGAGGCATGACAGCTGGGCAAGGCCATGTTACACACTGGATAAGCCACCCTCTACTGGAGTGTGGTGGGAAATGGACCCTTTGCACTATCAAACTACTTGGCTGAGCCCCAGACCAGAGCCCTAGGAAGGCTGTAATTCAGTGGTGGGTTCTGGCCGGTATGGCCCGGTATGGGCATACTGGTGGTAGCTGGGAGCAGCGGTCATCATACCGGAATGGTGGCTTGTTGGGCCCACCCGTCCGTCTGCATTCCTTACAACTTTTTGAGGGAAACGGGCCAATTGCACACGCAAGCATACAGTCTTTTTCACTAAATAGTCACATGGTCGAATCACAACTCCATCTTGTTGCCTGGTGACATCACCCCTCCTTCCTCCGACTAGGTGTGAGAATGTCCTTAATTCCCAAGAAGAATTATTTTGCTTTGGCTACAGAGTTCCAGCTATCTCAATTCCCCCCTCCCAATACCTCAGCTCCAGTGTGGCAACAGTGAAGCTCCAAGATGGCTTTGGTCAGGTCAGCTTCAAGGTTGACACACAAAGGATCAGGACCATATGTTAAGTTGCAATGCGAAAGATTTATTGCTCAAGATTATTGCAGAATCTGGTCAGCTAAAGTTCAAATCTCAGTTGGCACTAGATAAGGGTCAAGGGAATTCAAGTCAGGCACTGGACTTAGATTTGATCTGACCCAGGCTTCCTTAGAAAGCAAGAAGCAAAGTCTTGGTCCCTGCAAAATCTCTTTTATTTACACAAGTTGATTTCGTTTCGTTCACATTCAGCAAAGCTTACCATACAGTCTTTCAGAGGAATGTTTATCCATACCCACCTTATCTCATTTGGAGCTCTGCCAGATAACTAGTTTCCAAATGCAGGGCAAGGCAAACTTGGCACAGAGTGTCTTAAAGTCACACAGTCTTTGTTCCTGCAAAAGCCCCCTCCCCATTCGCTCCTCTTTTGTTTCCTATGGGAGGGGCCAATCACCTCCAAGGTGTGGCTTTACTCCTAAGTCGACCCTGTTTTCTTAGTTGGTCTTGTCTTCTGGCAGCTCTGCGCATGCGCACACTGGGAACAGGCTCCAGCTGCCTAGCTCTTTCTCTCTCTGCCTCCGACGCAGAGCCCTCATCTGGGATTTCGTCAGCACCCAGGACTGGTCCATGTTCCTTCCCAACCTCCTCAATGTCTGACTCTGCTGTCAGCTTTGCTGGCTGCTGGCTGCGGGCGGCCAGGGCCACAACAACATTGCTTGTGGAAATGTAAGGGACTCTAAACTGATGACAAATTTCACTTTATCCCCAGCTGTGCCTGCCAGATCCATCTTCTTCTTCTGCAATTTGGCTCTCATTCCAAGATCCACCCAATTTCCAATAGGAACCGCTTTTTCACTCTACCTCAGGGTCCCTTGAACTTACTGTATTTTTCAGAGTTTAAGACGCACCTTTTCCCTCAAAAAGAGGATGAAAATCTGGGTGCATCTTATACACTGAATACCGCATTTTGGGCCTCCTGAAACGCCACCCCCTTTGCAAAAATGGACTTGCACAGCCTTTAGGAGGTCTGCAAAGTGCTCCTGGGGGCTGGGGAGAGCAAAAACGAGCAAAAAATGAACCGGTTTTTGCTCATTTATGTCCCCTTCTCCACCCCAGCCCTCAGGATACTCTACAAGCCTCCTAAAGGCTATGCATGCCCTTTTAGGCAAAAAAATGGGCCTGTTTTCATGAAAAATGAGCCATTTTTTGCTTGTTCTCCCCCAGCCCCCAGGAGCACACTACAAGCCTTCTAAAGGTTATGTGTGCCCTTTTTTTGGCAAAAAACGGGCCCATTTTCACAAAACATGACCCATTTTTGGTCATTTTTGCCCTTCTCCAGCCTCCAGGAGCACTTTGCAGGCCTCTCAAACTCTCTGCATGCCCCTTTTTCACAAAGAATGAGGTGGGCAGAGGGTTTGGGAGGTCTGCAGAGTTCAAACCCCCCCCTTTTTTTCATTTATCTCTTCAAAATCTTGGTGCATCTTATACTCCAAAAAATATGGTAATTCATGTTGGCTGGCATCACTTTTGATCTGACTCCTCCTCCTTTCCAATGAGCAGCTGATGCAGTTGTACAGTGCCCGCCAGCATGGAGGCTGAATCATGGCCTGTGCCGCAAACAGCACTCGCTGCTGAAACGTCTCCGCAAGGCCAAGAAGGACGCGCCTCCCATGGAAAAGCCAGAAGTGGTGAAGACCCACTTGCGCGACATGATCATCCTTCCGGAGATGGTGGGCAGCATGGTCAGCGTGTACAACGGAAAGACCTTCAACCAAGTAGAGATAAAGGTGAGGGAATTGGGCTGGGGAGGGAAGGAAGGGATCCATTTGAGACCTCCCCCAAACGAGCCATGTTTCTGCAAGACAAACTGTTGATAAAACGGCTCGATTCCTTTACCCCTGTTGGAAGCAGAACATCAGTTGTGGCTGGGATTCAACCACGGGTGTCCAACCTGGCAATTTTTAAGTCCTGTGAACTTCAACTCCCATGCTGGCTGGGGAATTCTGGGAATTGAAGTCCACAGGTCTTAAAAATTGCCAGAATTGTATATTCCAATTTAGACCTTGAAACTTGAAATGGGCAATGAAAGGGAGAAGCTCCGTTGAAACAAAATTATGTTTGAAGTGATCTGACAGCTGCACCAAATCCTGGAAAGACAGAATGCCTGATTTATTCAACACTACCTGTACCCGGCTATGCATTGCTGTGGCCCAGTCTGGTTAAATGGCCAACCAATCTGTGTGTAGATCTACACCTGCACACATACACACAACCACCGTATAACCCCCAACCTACCTACCTACTGTATTTCTTCCTCTCTCCCTCTACCTACCTACCTACCTACCTACCTACCTACCTACCTACCTACCTACCTACCTACTGTATCTATCCCTCTACCTACCTAACTACTGTATTTCTCCCTCTCTATCTATCCCTCTACCTACCTACCTACTGTATTTCTTACTTTCTCTTTCTATCTACCTACGTACCTACGTACCTTCCTACTGTATTTCTCCCTCTCTATCTGTCTACCTACCTACCTACTGTATTTCTCCCTCTCTCTCTCTATTCCTCTACCTACCTACCTACTGTATTTCTTCCTATCTATCTATCCCTCTACCTACCTAACTACCTACCTACTGTATTTCTTCCTTTTTCCCTTTATCTACCTATCTACCTCCCTACCTCCCTACTGTATTTCTCCCTCTCTCTATTCACCTACCTACCGTATTTCTCCCTCTATCTATCATCCAACCTACCTACCTGCCTGCTTGCCTGCCTGCCTACTTACCTACTGTATTCCTTTCTCCCCCTATCTACCTACTTACCTACCTACCTACCTACCTACTGTATTTCTCCCTCTCTACCTACCTACCTACCTACCTATCTACCTACCTACCTATCTACTGTATTTCTACCATTCTCCATCTATCTACCTACCTGCCTACCTACCTACTGTATTTCTCCCTATCCTATCTCTCTCTCTCTCTCTCTCTCTCCCTACCTACCTACCTACTGTATTTCTCCCTCTCTATCTACCCCTCTACCTACCTACCTACTGTATTTCTTCCTTTCTCTCTCTATCCTATCAACCTACCTACCTACTGTATTTCTCCCTATCTATCCCTCTACCTACCTACCTACTGTATTTCTCCCTCTCTAGCTACCCCTCTACCTACCTACCTACCTACCTACCTACCTACCTACCTACCTACCTATCTACCTACTGTATTTCTCCCTCTCTATCTATCCCCCTATCTACCTACCTACCTACTGTATTCCCCCCCCCTCTCTCTACGGGCCACCTGGGGGGTTGCTTTCCTCTGTGCCTTGTTTTGGCCCTTTTAGGCCTCCATACAGTGTGGAACTTATTCGGTTGCTGAGGAAACGACTGTTGGAAATGCCGACTTGGAAATTTCTTCCCGGGGGGGGGGGGTGTCAACAATCTCCTATGCCAAACCTGGTGGGTTGCAACCTGCCAAGCCCAGAGTGTTCTGTGGAGCCCAGTCCTCTGGGAGGACCCCGGTCGGAGCAGGGTCTCCTCAGTGAAAATCCCCAATAGCTAAGCCCAAATGTCAGTTGGAGGCCACTCTAGATGCCAGTCCAGAGAGCAGCAGCCCAGACCCATCTGGCCGGAAAGGGCAGCCTCTGGACTTCTGATCCCGAAGTCCAGGCCTGAAAACAGCGGCCCCTCCCTGCAGCTGTGCTAGCTAACTCTGGCCAGAAGCAGATATCCCCACCAAGCTGGGCACAACCGTCCTCTTTTCACTTGCCCAACGTCATGTTTTAAGCTGGGCGGCCTTCTAAATCAATCCATATCCATCCATCCCCAACAGATCTGGCCCTGCCCAAAGGAACTGCCTGCTCCCCATCATTTCCAGGCCTGCTGCCGACTCCCTCTCCCCCGGGTCTCTGGGTGCCGCTGCTGGAGCTCCCGCAGTGCCCTTGCTTGAGCTGGCCTGGGAGGCGATGGCTCCTGAGTCTTCTGGCGTGGAGTGGAGAGGCAGAGGGAGGCCCCCAATTCCAGGACCATCCCTGGGCAGGAATGTAGCCTTGATCGTTTGCACCAGGGGAAAAGCAAAGAGAAGCAAGGAGATAAGGCATGGCGTAAGTACTTTGCAGTGATATGGCTGATGAGCCCTAGTCATACGTTACATTAAAATAACACTAACCCCCCCCTTCTTTCTTGACAGCACTAGTATCCAATTAAGCATTTGATATATTTATTTACCTGGTGCTCTTACATAACCCAGAAATGGTGTGAAATCCAGCCCCAGATAAATGCCCACAACCCCACTGAACCTGGACAGAGGAGCTGGCAAGCGCAGTCTCCCTCTTCTTGGTCTCCTGCCTCGTCCTGCTCTTCATCTGGAAAAAGTCCTCTGCCAGGGGCCAGCTTCCCCCTGGACCCACTCCTCTGCCTCTGATTGGGAACTTCCTGCAGATTAAGGCGTTCGAAACCTTGTCGGCCCTCCTCAAGGTAAGTCCACCCCTCTCTTGCACAGGAGAAGCCCCCAGAGATGTTCTCCTCTGGTCCACTCCCACCTGTCATCGGGTCTCCCTCTCCTCAGTCAGTGCCCGGGGTCTCCTCAGCCAGCGCCCGGGGTCTTCCTTCTCCACGATCCCAAACGTTCCCAGCCGTCTCTTCCCAGCACCACCTTCCTGTAGCTTCCGCGAGTCTTCTTTGGATTGGTCTTCTTCCTTCTTTGGCTTCTATTTAGGCACTCCCACTTACGTGAAGTTTCCTCCTTGGCCATCGTATCTCAGATTCGGCAGTATTGCCTCCTTTTTAAAAAAAGTTTTTCATATTTTTATTATTTTTTAATAAAAAAGTCAAATGAAGGCGTGAGCAAAGTGGCACCTGGGCGCCATACATTCCTTGGTGCGACTTTGGGGCATTGTGCGATTTTTCTTTGGAGTAAGATATACACCGTGTGTTATGCAACATGATGAATAAAGGAATGTTTATTTAATAAGCGACCAATATTTATGTTCCTATCCCAAGAACTGGACTGCAAATGTTCTGTGTAAATTGCCAGGCTCTTGAGCCACTCATAGCTCTGCGTCTGTACATAAAACAGTCCTGAATGCTGGATGACTCTCGGGTCAGTCCAAGGCAAAAGTGAAGTAGCCCCTCCTTGTTGTGATCCTTCAAACAGTGGTGGAGACCAGTTTCCACAGCAGAAAACCTCTGATTACGTTCCAAGGATTTCTAGTAAGCCATTGACAGAGGTCATGTTGGTTTTTTGCAATTTCCAAGAGCTTGAAAGCAAAGTTCAAGGAAGGGTAGCTAGATCCCTGTTCAATACCCTGAGCATTGGGTATTTTTGTATTCTCCGACTAATACAAGACTGGCCGCTTGCCACTAACTCTCTTGGCTGCTTGCCTGAATGACTCTTAACATATACAAAGCTTCCTGACACAACTCAACACGAACCTAGAAATCTAACGTTGTTCTCTGCAAGAACGTCTTCAACACAGACTTCCTTTTAAACCCTCTTGGGAGGGGCCAGTCATTAAGCAGCTGGGACTAATTCAAATGCAGTTCGCTTCTGACGCCTTTTTTCAGCCCTTCTCAATTTAGCATCAGGGACAAACTGGCCCTGATCCTCCCCACTACTCCAAGACCCAGGTGCCTCCTGATGACCAGCCGGGCTCTCTGCTCCCTCAACGTCTCCCTCTTCCTCCAGAGCAGACTCATAGGACTCCTCACTAGAGGAGTCCATCAGCAGCTCATCTGGAGCTGGCTGGGCCACAACAGGGTGGGGAGGTATTTCCATCTCTCCTTTTGGTTCCTGTGCAGCTGCGGGAGAAATATGGCTCCGTCTTCACGGTCTACTTTGGAAACCGCCCGATTGTGGTCTTGTGTGGCTATGAAGCAGTGAAGGAGGCCCTGATTGACAAGGCAGAAGAATTCTCTGGGAGGAAAACCAACCCTATCCTGCAGAGGACCTTCCAGGGTTATGGTGAGGGCCCCAGACTGGTGGGGCAGAAGTAGGCCAGGCTGCCCCCTTGTCCTGCCCACAGGGCCCATTGCTGTCCTCTGTTCCCAGCAGAGGTTGTATTCAACAGGTTCTGACCAGTTCTAGAGAACCAATAGAAATTTTGAGTAGTTTGGAGAACTGATAAATATCACCTCTGGCTGGCCCCACCCCCATCTATTCTCAGCCTCCTGAGTCCCAGCTGACCAGGAGGAAATGGGGATTTTGCAGTATCCTTCCCCGGGAGAGGGGAGGGAATGGGGATTTTGCAGTATCCTTCCCCCTGGAGAGGATAGGTAATAGGGATTTTGCAGTATCCTTCCCCTGGAGAGGGGAGGGGATGGGGATTTTGCAGTATCCTTCAAATGGAGTGAAGAGAGAATGGGAATTTTGCAGTATCCTTCAACTGGAGAGGGGAGGGAACGGGGATTTTGCAGTATCCTTCCCCTGGAGAGGGGAGGGGATGGGGATTTTGCAGTATCCTTCAACTGGAGTGAAGAGAGAATGGGAATTTTGCAGCTCGCTTGTCTCGCATGTCCACACCAGGCTTGCCCCACTCACCCACTTCCTTTGCTGGAGTGGAGGATTGGGAGCGGAGGCATTCTACTCCCTCTCTCCCCCTGACTTCTCCCTGGCTATGCTCGTGGAGGAAGGAGGCAGCAATACTGGCTGGTGCTCTCTTCACTTATTGCTCACCAGTGTCACCCCTGTACCTGACCGGGGCAGCACTGCCTGCTCTGCTTAGCAGGGTGGCTGGCCGGAAAAGCAGCAAGGGGGCGAGTGCTGGCCACCATCCCTGCCTCCTTCCTCTGCGAGCCACGGCAGAAGAGAAACAGAGACTGATCCAGCTGATCCAGTCCCCCTTACACATGCGTCTTACATTGCAGCAAGTGTTGTGTGTGTGTGTGTGTGTGTGTGAGAGAGAGAGAGAGAGAGAGAGAGAAAGAGAAAGAGAGAGAGAGAGAAACGTGCGGGCCTTCCGTTGTGTGCCCAACACCTTCGGACACCCACCAGGTCATCTGCCGAGTGGCAGAGAAGTCTGCCTTCGGCAAAAAGGAAAAAAGCAATTTGAAATTAGCCCTCTCTGCCGCTCTGCTAAAAAGGCGGGAACAAAGGCCAAGAGATCACAGGATGACTAACAATATTCGGTTAATCCCCAGAGCAGTAAGAGGCTCGTGAGAAAAATATCCCAGATATAACTTCTTCATACCAAAAAATGGTCGCGGAGACTATGGCAACAGGAAGCAGCGATTTTATTTCACCTGCGCAGGTGGCCCCCCATCCAAATGGGAATGGGAATGACTACCAGGTACATAGGCGAACCTTAAATACACAAAATGACGTATCATATGCGTCATAACTTGGATATAAAAATATAATTGCATGCACAAAATACAATGTGAAAAGTACATGGAAATTCCCCAAATGTTCCAAAAACATACGTGTGCAGGAGCCCCAAAGGGCCTTGCTTTCCCAGAACTTCAACAATAAGATCATTACCGGCTTCCTGCAAAACATGTCCTGTCACTCCCTGTTACAAAGGAAGTTTCCAAGCTATTTTCTGATCAGGTCACTGTAACCTTCCAAGTTGTGATTTTCCAGAAAAGCTTGCTTGCTGGTCAGATATCCAAGATGGAGTCTATCAGGTTCCTCAAAAACCCTCATCCACCTCACCCAAATAATTCAGGGTTACTATTATGATTGTCTCAAGGCTGAGTTGGGAATTCTGTGAATTGGCTTGAAGGACACAGAATGCCGTTATCATAGGATTTATTGGGCATTGGTTTTAGCTCATAGAATATATCTATGAATATAATTGGAAGGGATGTGTGTGTGAGAGAGAGAGGGGGGGATGAGAAAGAAAGTAAGAGAGAAAGGAAGGAAGGAAGGAAGGAAGGAAGGAAGGATGGGGGATACCCACAAGAAAAAAGAGAGAGACAAAGAAAGAAAGAAAAAGAAAGAAGGAAAGAAAGAAAGAAAGTGGGGGAGAGATACAAAAGGAAGAACGGAAGGAACGATGGATGGATGGATGGAAAGAATGAAGGAAGGAAGGAAGGAAGGAAGGAAGGAAAGAAAGAAAGAAAGAAAGAGAATGTCAACTTCTGTGTTGACATTCCACACATACCACCCACAGAGCTGGATCTCAGATTTATTTTATTTATTTATTTATTTATTCTTGGATTTGTATACCACCCTGTCTCCCCGAAGGGACTCAGGGCGGTGCACAGGTAAATATTAAAAACAATACAAAAATACAATATAAATACAATAAAAATATATTAAATTTAAACCCGTGCTAAAAGCATCTTTAAAACCCATCTAAAATCGCTTACTAAAATCCCTAACAATTTGGTATTTAAAATCTAAGCCAGCCAAATGGAAAAAGTGAGTTTTAAGCTCCCGGCGGAAGTGGCGCAGATCCGTGATGGTACGAATGTTGGGGGGTAGGTCGTTCCAGAGAGCCGGACCCGCCACAGAGAAGGCCCTTCCCCTAGGGGTCGCCAGTCAGCATTGGCCGGCAGACGGCACCCTGAGGAGGCTCTCCCTGTGCGAGCGAACAGGACGGAGGGAGGTATGTTGTAGGAGGCGGTCTCGCAAATACCCAGGTCCCGTACCATGGAGTGCTTTAAAGATGGTTATCAGTATCTTGAAGCGCACCCGGAAGGCCACAGGCAGCTAGTGCAGCTCGCGCAGGAGAGGTGTTATATGGGAATATCGAGAAACTCCCAGAATCCCCTGCGTGGCTGCATTCTGTACTAGCTGGAGCCTCCGGGTGCACCCCAAGGGGAGCCCCATGTAGAGAGCATTGCAGTAGTCTAGGCGGGATGTCAAGAGGGCTTGAGTGACTGTGCGAAGGGAGTCCCGATCTAGAAAGGGGCACAACTGGTGTATCAAGTGAACCTGATAAAAAGTCCCCCTGGCCACCGCCGTCACATGGTCATCCAAGGACAGCCACGAGTCCAGGAGGACACCCAAGTTACGAGCCCTTTCCGCGGGGGTAATGACTCGCCGCCGATAGCCGGCGATGGAACCAGCTGGCTATATCGGGACGCCGGAAACCACAGCCACTCGGTCTTGGATGGGTTGAGTCGGAGCCTGTTCCTCCCCATCCAGACCCGCACGGCCTCCAAACACTGGGACATCACATCAATGGCATCGTTGGGGTGGTTAGGGGTAAAGATGTACAGCTGGGTGTCATCAGCGTACTGATGGTACTCTACCCCAAAACCACAGATGAGCTTGCCCAATGGCTTCATATAGGTGTTGAACAGGAGAGGCGAGAGAACCGACCCCTGAGGCACCCCACACATAAGGGGCCTCGATGTCGATCTCTGCCCCCCTGCCAACACAAGTTGCGACTGGCCAGAGAGATAGGAGGAGAACCACTGCAAAACAGTGCCTCCCACTCCTAACACCTCCAGTCGGTGCAACAGGATACCATGGTCGATGGTATCGAAAGCCGCTGAGAGGTCTAATAGGACTAGGATAGAGGAATGACCTCTATCCTGAGCCCGCCAGAGATCATCAACCAACACGACCAATGCCGTCTCTGTGCTGTGTCCAGGTCGGAAGCCGGACTGGCACGGGTCTAGATAGACAGTTTCCTCCAAGTGCCGGGGAAATTGATATGCCACCACACTCTCAACAACCTTCAGAAGGAAGGGAAGGTTGGAGACCGGATGATAATTAAGCAACATCGCTGGGTCCAGGGAAGGCTTCTTGAGGAGGGGTCTCACCACCGCCTCTTTCAAGGCGGCCGGAAAGAACCCCTCACTCAAGGAAGCGTTCACTATTTCCTGGAGCCAGCCTCGTGTAACCTCCCGGGAGGCCAGTACCAGCCAGGAGGGACATGGGTCCAATAAACATGTGGTGGCATTCAAGCGCCCCAGCAGCCTGTCTAAGTCATCTGGAGTCACAAGGTCGAACTCTTCCCATAAAACGGTCTCAAGACCTGCCTCTGTCCACCTGTCCAGACTAACTTCACTGGAGGCCAGCTCGTCCCGGATCTGAGCGATTTTATCCTGCAGATACTGTCCAAATTCCTCTGCACGACTCTGTAAAGGAGCTTCCCGCTGCCTCTGTTGAAGGAGGGAGTGGGTCACCCTAAACAGGGCGCAGGGCGGTTATCTGCAGATGCAATAAGGGCGGCCAGATAATTACGTCTTGCCGCTCTCATCGCCACGATGTAGGTCCTCAAATGGGACCTAACACGTTTTTGGTCCGATTCGGAGCAAGCGGATCTCCAGATACTCTTTAGGCGTCTCTTACAGCGCTTCATCACCCTCAGCTCCTCGGAAAACCAAGGGGCCAGGGTGGATTGGCGCCGTGTGAGAGGCCGCAAGGGCGCGACTCGGTCCAGAGCCCCAGCAGTCGCACTGTTCCATGCGGCTACTAGGTCCTCAGTCGAGTCGCAGGTCAGGGACACAGGCATTGGCCCAAGCTCCATCAGGAACCTCTCCAGGTCCATCAGGCGCCTGGGGCGGAACCATCTAGGAGTCTCCGGTTCCACCTCCCCACGGTGGAGTGTAGCGGTTGGAAAGTCTAGCTGAAGGAGAAAGTGATCTGTCCATGACAGGGGTGTAATGGCTAAATCCCCTATTCTCAGACCACTAGTCCACTGGTTGGAGACAAAAATTAGATCCAGCATGTGACCCCCTGTGTGAGTGGGACCGTGAACTACTTGGGTCAGGTCCATGGCCGTCATAGAGGCCATGAACTCCTGAACCACCTCTGATGTTTCGCCTGCCGATGGCAGATTGAAATCCCCCATGACTAGAAGCCTGGGGGTGTCAACTGCCACCTCGGCTATTACATCTAGGAGCTCGGGCAGGGCTGCTGAAGTGTAGCGGGGAGCCAAGTACACAATCAGCAAACCCAAGTGCCTCCCTGGACCCCACTTCACAAACAGGGATTCACAGCCGGCTGTCTGCGGCACCGCAGTCTCCCTCGGTTCTAGGCTCTCCTTCAAAATAACCCCCCACCCCCACCCCCACCCCAGGCCCTAGGCTGATGAAACACTCGGTAACCCGGTGGGCACATTTCAATGAGGGGGACTCCCCCCTCATGGCCCAACCAGGTGTCCATAATACCCGCCAGGTCCGGGCCCCCCTCCGGGACCAAGTCATGGATAAGGGGAGCCTTGTTGGTAATGGACTGGCATTGCATAACATCAGCCTAGGGCCCGGGCCCTGCCCACCCAAACCTCCTGGGATGCGAGAAATGCTCTGGGGACCATAGCGCGCAACCACCTGTAAGCAGCGGGTGCGTGCTCCCATAGAATGACAGGGTCCCCGGCTCACGCCATACCTACCCCTCCCAAGGACTGTCCTGATAGTATGGCTCTCTATTGAACTGACCACTAACACCCCCTTAGTGTCGGACCCAGCATCCTCCTCGTCGAGGCTAATGGTCGGCCTGGACTTCCGATAATAGATAACCCTCCCCCCTCCCTAGACCCTCCCCCCACTCTGGGGCCCCTTAAAAACCGAATTAAAAAACCAATAAAAAAACCCCCTTAACTTCTGCTTCCGCCACCTCTCGAGATTAATAAATCCGTCCTTAAGGTGGGCCCTCATTAATGTAGAGGGCCAGACCTGTGAGAGAGGGGACTCTCGCAGGCCATGGAGGTCCGCAGCAGAGTACATCTTTAGAGGTAGATTACAGTAGCTGGTTTGAGATGAGTATGTTTATAGGGCAATGTGATTTATGATGCAGCATGAGAGAAGGAAAGGAACAGGGGCAAAGTTCAGAAACAGATAGACCAAGGGAAAGAAATGACTGCTAATAAATCTTGCCTAATGAAGCTGCATAAGGAACATTGGCTCTTATTATATGTTCATTACACCATCGTTGGGAAACTTTACAGAGAACCTATTACCACAATTGAGCCCAAAATTTTGGTTGGTAAGCAAGAGCATTGTTAAGTGAGTTTCAACACATATTCCAAGTTGGCCATGCCCCCCTGGTCACATAACCACCAAGCCACTCCCCCTGGTCACATGGCCATCGAGCCACTCCCACAACCTACAGAATAGGTTCTAAAATTTTTTGAAACCCACCACTGGAATGGGGATTTTGCAATAACCTTCACATGCCATGTGCACCAAGCCACTTCTACCTAATCAGGACACACCCATCAAGCCCACAGAACCAGTAGTAAAAAAATTTGAATCCCACCACTGATTCCCAGGGTTGACCTTTTCCAATGAGGATGGCTGGAAACAGCTGTGCCGGTTCTCCCTCGCTGTCCTGAGGAATTTTGGAATGGGGAAGAAATCCATCGAGGAGCGGATTCAAGAGGAGGCCCAGTTGCTGCTGGAGGAATTTCAGAAGACCCAAGGTGAGGCTGGGGAGCGGGAGAGGGGGGAAGGGACGGTTTGAAAGGCCTCTGGATCAACCAACTGACCGTCCAACCCCATTATAGCAACACTGAGGTCAGATGTCAAGATGTCCAGAACATAAACGTAGAATCAGAGGGCTGGAGGGGACCTGAGAGGCAGGGAGATCTTGAGCAGGGGCTCAGACTGGAAGGTTTCTGGTCTAGGAGATGCTTGGGCTGAAAAAGAGCATCATAGAATGTGGTTTCTTCCTTTGCTGACTCAAAGAGGCATCTGTTTGGACCGAGGCTTCCCAAGAGCGTGAAGTGAACTCCTGGTCCTGACAAAAAAACCTTTTATTAATTGACTGTGAATTCTCCTCATTTACATCCAGCAAAGTCTTTCAAGGGAGGATTTACAGTCACAGACCTTATCTGGCTTGGAGAGCTGCCAAGCCGATATTTGCAAAACTTGGCAAAGAGCCTCAGAGAGTCACGGACCAATTAAGAGAACTAATTGTCTCCTGCAAACTCCACTCCCCTTTCGCTCCTCTGTTATTTCTTCTGGGAAGGGCCATTCATTGTCCACCTGTGGCCTTACTCCCAGGTTGACCCTTGTTCTTTATCCCTTCCCTTCGTCTGGCAACTCTGCACATGCGCACACTGGGAACAGGCTCCACCCATTCGTCTGCCTCACGGATGTCTGACTCCGAAGGCAGCTGATAACTGTCAGAAGGCCCTGGCCCCCTCTCTGCCTCCGACACAGAGCCCTCCTCAGAGCCTTCCCCAGACTCCAGGACTGGCCCATCTTCCTCCCCAACCCTCCTCACTGTCTGAATCTGCTGCCAGCTCCGATGGCTGCTGATGGGCCACAGCAGCATCAGGCATCCCTTCCTCGCCAAATATTTATTTATTTTATTTATTTTATTTATTTATATTTATATCCCGCCCTTCTCCACAGAGGACCCAGGGCGGTGCACAGGAAATTTAAAAATATACAAAAATAGAAAAATAAATGCATAATTTAAAATATATATTAAATTATCCCGATCCTATGCTAAAAACCAAATTGTTAAAATACCCAATTTAAAACTTCCTAAAAGTCCCCATGGGAGGTTAGGCTAGGCCGGCTTGATGGAAAAAGTATGTCTTTAAACATTGGCGGAAGAGGCGGAGGTCGGTGATGGTGCGTAATTCAGAGGGTAGGTCATTCCAAAGGGCAGGGCCCGCCACAGAGAAGGCTCTTCCCCTGGGTGTCGCCAGTCGGCATTGTCCGGCCGACGGCACCCTGAGAAGGCCCTCTCTGTGGGAGCGTATCGGTCTAAGGGATGTATGGGGCAGGAGACGGTCTCGCATATAACTAGGCCCCGAACCATGGAGCGCTTTAAAGATGGTCGTCAAAACCTTGAAGCGCACCCGAAAGGCCACAGGAAGCCAATGCAGCTCGCGCAGGATCGGTGTTATATGGGAGCATCTGGCGGCTCCCGTAATTACCCGCGCGGCTGCGTTTTGGACTAGCTGTAGCTTTCGAGTGTACCTCAAGGGAAGCCCCATGTAGAGAAATAATTACATACAGGGGAAGAGAGAGCCCACCTTACACCCCTCCCAAAGCTCTTTACCTCTGGCCTATGCAGTTCCTATGACATGTTGACACACCTTTCTTTCTTTCTTTCTTTCTTTCTTTCTTTCTTTCTTTCTTTCTTTCTTTCTTTCTTTCTTTCTTTCTTTCTTTCTTTCTTTCTTTCTCTCTCTCTCTCTCTCTCTCTCTCTCTTTCTTTCTTTCTCCGCACCAGAGAAGCCCTTCAGCCCCATCTTCTTGCTCAGCTGCTGCGTGTCCAACGTCATCTGTTCCATCGTCTTTGGCAATCGCTTCGATTACAAAGACAAGGAGTTTCTGGCTCTCATGAAGATGATGAATGACAGCTTTCGGCAGATTAGCAACAGCTGGTCTCAGGTAGCTCCACCACACTCCTCGCCTCCCTCCAGCAAAATGGGAGGATCCGAGACGGCTCCTCCCTCGGACAAGCTGGCACTGTCCGAAGATGCTGGGCAGTTGCCGTGCCATGGGAGGATTAGAACTCTGGTCCAAGATGCAGTGGGGAGGAAAGGACCCTTGAAATAAAAAATCTGCAAGGTTATTTAAGTTCCTCTGATATCAGCCTAATTCTGCAAATGCATCTGCTGATTTATTCTTTTTTACCCCAAAGTTTTTTATTTTTTACAAACATACCAGTGTGTGAACTGTGTGGTACAATAGTATCATATACTTCATACCTCCCCAAAATAGTATTACTCATATTTGTTTCATTTAAACACATTTAGATAATCCTGGTAATAATACACACCTTTATATTAAATTATAATCTTTCATTGTTTCGTTATTCAATATTTCAATATGTTATTTTTATACCAATCACCCCATATTAATTATCATTCCTTTTGATATGAATAAAATAGTATCAATAAGATTTGTTACATTTTACAAACTTACATATGCAGAAGATGATGATGGATATAAAAATAACATATCAAAATATTGAATAATTGAAAAATGAAGGATTATGCTGAATAAGCAAATAAGGAAAGATCTTAATTTAAATATATGTTTGTTAAATGTAATAAATACGATGGCGAAATATTTTATGAAAGATGGTATTAATAAGTGTATTTAAATAATATGGGGATTGACATAAAAACAATATATAGAATTACTAACTGCTGATTTATTCTTGAAATGCTGCATTAATTAACCGATTAATTGATCTCATTGAGTCCCTTTGGCTATGCATCCACCAGCTGGAAGGAACTCTTTTCTGACACATCCTTTTCTTTTTCTTTTCTTTTTTTCTTTTCTTTTTAAAAAGGTTTTTTTATTAAGTACTGTATTTTTCAGAGTATAAGATGCACCCAGGTTTTGAAGAGGCAAATTACAAAAAAAGGTAGGTAGATAGATAGAGGGAGAGAGAGGGAGAGAAAGAAAGAGCAATACAGTAGGTAGGTAGGTGGGTAGAAAAAGTAGATAGGTAGGTACATAAAGGAATAGAGAGAGAGAGAATAGAGAGAGAGAGATTAATACAGTAGATAGGTAGGGAGAGGGTAGGTAGGTAGGTAGGTAGGTAGGTAGGTAGGTAGGTAGATAAAGGAATAGAGAGCGAGAGAGAGAAATACAGTAAGTAGGTAGGGAAAGAGAGAGAGTGTCATGACTGTTTCCATCAATCATCAAGAAAGAACACACTTGACTTCATTTAGAAAGTTCAAGGCTACTTTTACTGATAATGATGTGGCTTCAGCCAACGTCAAGCAAGGAATGAAACATTTAGGCGCGCAACATACGTAACAAAGCATAATCCAACCTCCCCCCTTTGACCCCAGCATGTTGTCCAATGCAAAGTCAGCCACGACATCAGGTGCAGTTCCTTCTCAGGGTCATCATCAGAATGGAATGTAGTTCGTTAGCTGAATGTGATAACAACTGTCCGTCTCTCTCTCCTGCCCCCCTTAGTAGCTTAGCAACCCTAGCCCTCCCCCCATTTCAACATCTCAGCTGATGCAGGCAAAAGCAAAGCAAAAGCAGAGGCTGACATCGAGGGAGAGAGAGAGAGTAGGTAGATAAGTTGATGTTTCCAGGTGCATTTATCCATATCCTGGAGAAGGAAATCATTGACAAACCTTAGAACTTTGTTTTTCCTGGCACAGAAACAGTTAAAGAGCTTTCCAAAGGAAAATAAATCCCTTTTTGCAGTCTGCAAACCTCTCCAAAAGGGCCCATTTCTCCGTGAAAACGGGACAGGTTTTTTTTCAAATAAAAAGCATGAATAGCCCTGCGGGGGTTTGCAGAGTGCTCCTGAGGGGGTGGGGTTCAAAAATGAGCAAAAAGTGACCGATTTATCGCAAAAACGGGCCATTTTTGTGTCAAAAAAATTGCATGCATAGCCCTATGGAGCCTTATAGAGTGCTGCTGGGGGCTGGAGGGTGGTGGCATTTTAGGCTCATTTCTGCCCTCCCCAGCCCCCAGGAGTTCTCTGAAAGCCTCTATAAGGCTAGGCACAGCCAGTTTGGTGAAGGGGGCGGGGTTCCAGGAGGAAAAAATTGCTGTATTCAATGT
Organism: Rhabdophis nuchalis; assembly: GCA_039707465.1. NCBI lineage: Eukaryota > Metazoa > Chordata > Lepidosauria > Squamata > Natricidae > Rhabdophis > Rhabdophis nuchalis. Next base: position 27,214,398 of record CM077643.1, read on the forward strand.
ATAAGACGCACCCAGATTTGCAGCCTCTTTTTAGAGGAAAAAAGGTGCGTCTTATACTCTGAAAAATATGGTCAACATTAAAAACGTTGGACATAGTGTGACATTTCTGGCATAGTCATTTCCATGGAGTTTTTGATCTTACAACAATAACACTTTTTATCCATTACATAGATATGTGTGATCAGTCAAATTACCTACACATTAATCCCTTGCAGGATATAGTCACTATCAGTACATTTACATATCCAATTCCTACCTTTTGTACAATATTAATACCATATTTTCCCATTCTTAACTTATCCGTGTTTCTCTGTCCCGTCCTTTCCCCCTCGTTTCTAACCATCAGTACCATTTGTCCCAGATTTCGTGGTATTCTGTCACCTCCTTGTCTTTGAGCTCTAGTGTCAGCCTGTCCATTTCTGCACATGGCCTGAAACATCCTTTTCCTCTCGTTTCCCGCAGTTCTACGATATCTACGCCAACCTCCTGAGATACTTCCCAGGGCCCCACACCAAGATCCATGACATCCTGGAGGACGTGAGGTTCTTCATTGGCAGAAGGGTGAAGAAAAACAAGGAGACATTGGACCCCAACTTTCCCCGGGATTACATCGACTGCTTTCTCATCCAGATGGAGAAGGTAGGAGGTAGGGAGGGAGCCAAGCATGATTTCCCCAGCTACGAGGCTCTGGGCACAGGGGGCTTTGCCACGGGGCAAAAGATGCCCCAGGGGTAGGAGCACACTGTCCCTTCCTAAGCAACCACAATCACCAAAGGACAGGAAGGTTGGGAGATTTGAGCTTCTCAGATGGATCTCGGAAAAAGAACTTCCAAACCAGCCGAAGAGAAAGCTAGGGGGTACGTAGGGTGTCCAGAAGGCCACCAGGCCACAGTCTCTGCAGCTGCACCAGGTCCAAGCCCCCTTTCCACTCTCGTTCCAAGGGCAGCCTTGGGATGCCCAGTGTTCTGACTGAGGCTTCCCGTGATCATGAAGCAAACTCCTGGTCCCGACAAAACCCCCTTTTATTAATTGATTGTGAAATTTGCTCATTCACAGCCAGCAAAGTCTTTCAAGGGAGGATTTACAGTCACAGACCTTATCTGGGTTGGAGCGCTGACAGGCTGATATCTGCAAAACATTGGCAAGGAGTCTTAGAGAGTCATGAACCAATGAAGCAAACTAATTTGTCTCCTGCAAACTCCATTCCCCTTTTGCTCCTCTTTTGTTTCCTCTGGGAGGGGCCATTCATCGTCCTCCTATGGCCTTACTCCCAAGTCAACCCCTGTTCTTTAGCTGTTCCCTTCGTCTGGCAACTCTGCACATGAACAGGCTCCAGCTGTTCTTCTGCCTCACTGACTCTGAAGGTAGATGATAACTGGCATATGACTCTGGCCACATCTCTGCCGCCGACACAGAGCCCTCATCAGAGCCTTCCCCAGACTCCAGGCCTGGCCCAGGTTCCTCTCCAACCTCCTCACTGTCTAAATCTGCTGCCAGCTCCGATAGCCGCTGGCAGGCCACAACATCCAGCTCCTTTCCTACAGAGGGTAGATATGGGGATGGATGCAGATGAAGCAGGAAAGGGGCCAGCAGTGGAGAAAGCCCATCCCCTGGGAATCGCTTGGTCAGTCTGACCCCTCACTAGGACCAAGGGGCCATTTCTGTTTTGGGAAAACCAGCGCTTAGTCAGCCTCGAATCAGGAGGCTTGTCTCACCTAGTGTGCATCCCGCAACCCAACTGGAAAGCTTTCTTCAATCCCTACCCCCCAGAGCTTCTCATGCACTTGGGATCCACTTTAAGGAGAAGAACAACCCGGACAGCGAATTCAACCAGAAGAACCTGGAGTTGACTGTCCTGAACCTGTTTTTTGCGGGGACAGAGACGATCAGCTCCACCCTGCGATCCGGATTTCTGTTGCTGATGAAGTACCCTGAAGTGCAAGGTATTTTGGCAGGGTGTGTGTGATTGAACCCCACCGCAGCACATGTCTCTAGGCCAGGAAGCATCTCTCCCCCCCTCCAAGTCCCACCGGGATTGCTAGGCCAGTGAGAAGTTGCTGTGAGCTGCACAAAAGCCTAGATTCAGCCTCAGAGCCAACCACGGAGGAGCTCAGGCCAGAAGCTTCCCCTGCCATGGGGCGTAGGAAGGGGGATAACCAGCCCCACGGCCCTTGATGACATCCCCCTCAGCAAGTGGAGACCCCTCCTGTCCAGTTCTTTGCTCCCACCCCCCAGCTGCCGATCCAGGCGCGTCAGAGAGAGTGCAGTTGAAGCCACTAAATTTATGGCCATGTTTTTCCAGCAAAGATGCAGGAAGAAATTGACTGCGTGATTGGTCAGAACCAGATCCCCAACATTGAAGACCGGAGCCAAATGCCCTACGTGGATGCGGTCATCCACGAAGTGCAGCGGTTCAGTGACCTCATCCCCATGAACGTGAGCCATGCAGTCACCCGCGACACAGAATTCAGAGGCTACCTCATTCCGAAGGTCAGAATCTTGGTTAGGGGGAGACTGCCCAAGGGGCACCAGGATGGCATGCCACCCTGGGCACTGGCTGGGCTGCCTAGCAGGATCGGGCAAAGATATCTAGAAGCTGAGGAGGGCTGGCCAGAAGGCAAGAGTCCTGGCTGGAGAGTTCTATGGCTCAAAAACAGTACCCCAGAAGTTGTATTCACCAGGTTCTGACCAGCTCCGGAGAATCGGTAGCAGAAATTTTGGGTAGTTTAAAGAACCGGTAAATACCATCTCTGACTGGCCCCACCCACCATCTATTCTCTACCTCCCGAGACGCAGCTGATTGGAAGGGAATGGGGATTATGCAGTAACCTTCCCCTGTCACCAAGCCATGGAGATCGTCTCTTGGCCGCCTTCCTCAGATCGCTCGGGCATCTTGTGTCCCCTGGCCAAAAGAACCTCTGCCCCTTCTCTTCCTCAGGGCACAGAAGTCTTTCCCCTGCTCAGCACTGTCCTGAATGACGGCACCAAGTTTAAAAGCCCCGAAGGGTTCCACCCGGAGAACTTCCTGGATGAGAAGGGACGCCTGAAGAGGAACGACGCCTTCGTCCCCTTCTCTGCAGGTACAGCCACACCGGGCCCCCACTTTTCCCCACTGACCCTCCTGGGCCAGGCTTCTTGGCTGCCCTTGGGATTTTTCCTTTTACGGCCTGCTTTTCCAGTTTCCATGCCAAGCTGGCATTGGGGGCTGCCTCGGCATTTCTTGTGCAAGCTGGATGCCCCTTTGCCCACACTGGCAATTGAGGGACCCAGGCGAGAAGGTAGCCCTCTAGGCATTGGTCCTGGGAGTTGAAATCCTCCGGGCTTAAAGTTGCAAAGCCGTCTGGGGAATTCTGGGAGTTGAAGTCCACCAGCTGCCAAGGAAGGGGACTCCTGCTCTAAACTGCTTCTCCCGGCCTCTCCTTGCAGGGAAACGCATGTGCCTGGGGGAAGCCCTGGCCCGGATGGAGCTCTTCCTCTTCTTCACCACCATCCTGCAACGGTTCCGGCTGAAGCCTGTGGTGGAGCCCAAGGACATCGACCTGACACCCCAGGAGTTCGGCTTTGCCACCGCCCCGCCCCTGTACGAGCTCTTGGTCGTCCCCCGCTGAGTGGAGGGAGCCAAGCAGGTGGGCAAGTGCGCCCTGGTTCTGGGCTCCTGTGCTTTTACACCAGCTTGACCTTTGGAGGTAGAGATGCACGGTCCCCTTCTCTGCTCCACCCGGGGCCAGGATCTCGGAGGGATTGGGAAAAGTTGCTTCTTCCAGGTGTTTGCCTTGAAAATATAAAGCTTTGCGGCAATGCAAATGACCTGAACTGGTGCAGCCCTGGTTTCTTCTAAGCTGTTTGTGTGTGTGTGTCTCTGTGTCTGTGTGTCTCTGTGTCTGTGTTTGTGGGAGGACTTATTTCCTGGTTGTTATTGTGCGTAAGAGAGACCAAAAGCCAGAGAAATGGTCATCTTCCCAGCATGTTGCTATAAAAAGCCAGGGGATCCCCTTGGCCACTGGCCTGTCCTGGACCAGATGGCCACGAATGCAGAGGTGGTATTCAGCAGGTTCTGTCAGTTCTGGAGAATCAGTAGTGGATATTTTGAGTAGTTCGGAGAACCAGTAAATAACTTTTAAATAGTAAATAAATCTTTGTACTATCACGAACCTACGCCTCTTCCACCGGGCATTAAAGACACATCTATTTCATGAAGCCGGCCTGGCTTAATTTTAATGAGTAAAGTTTTAATTGATTTTAACCTTTCTAATCCAAATTTTCAGCATGGAACCCTAATTTAATTCCATTTTAAACTGTTATATATTGTATGGGTTTGTATATGGTTTTATATTTCTGTGCACCGCCCTGAGTCCCCTCGGGGAGATAGGGCGGTGTACAAATTTGATAAAATAAATAAATAAATAAATAAATAAATAAATAAATAAATAAATAAAAACCTGTGGCTGGCCCCGCCCCCATCTATTCTCAGCTCCCGAGACCCAGCTGATCGCGAGGGAATGAGGATTTTGCAGTATCTTTCCCCTGCCATGCCCACCAAGCCATGCCATAATAATAATAATAATAATAATAATAATAATAATAATAATAATAATAATAATAATAATAATAATAATAATAATAATAATATTTTATTTATAGATCGCCTCCTCTCCCCAAAGGGACTCGGAGCGGTGCACAGGGAAAATTAAAAATACTCATACAAAATACATAAATAGATAAATAGATAAAATAAGAATTAAACAAGATTATCCCTGCGCTAAAACCCCCTATACTAAAATTAGTCTACAATCCCCTAAAACCTAATTAAAAGACGGAAGACTAACCTAGGCTGGCCAAGCAGATGAAGTGTGTTTTCAATTTTTGACGGAAGGAGCGGAGGTCCGTAGTTGTTCTAATTTCGGGGGGAAGGTCATTCCAGAGGGCTGGGCCCGCCACAGAGAAGGCCGTTCCCCTGGGCGTCGCCCGCTGGTATAGCCTGGTGGACGGCACCCGGAGAAGTCCCTCTCTGTGAGAGCGAATCGGCCGCAGGGACGTATGGGGCAGAATCCGATCCCGCAGATAACTAGGTGCCGTGCCATGGAGCGCTTTAAAGATGATAACTAACACCTTGAAGCGCACCCGAAAGACGACAGGCAGTCAATGCAGCTCGCGCAAGAGCGGTGTTACATGGGTAAACCTCGAGGTTCCCATTATTGCTCGCGTGGCTGCATTCTGGACAAGCTGAAGTCTTCGGGTACACCTCAAGGGGAGCCCCATGTAGAGAGAATTGCAGTAGTCCAGTCGGGATGTCATGAGGGCATGAGTGACTGTGCAAAGGGCATCCCGATCCAATAGGGGACGCAACGGCTGTCACTTGATCTTCCATAGACAGCCGGGTATCCAGGAGGACGCCCAAGTTGGGTGCCCCATCCACAGGGGTGAGGTGTTCGTCCCCTATGGCCAGTGATGGAGTCAACTGGTTGTACCGGGATGCCGGAAACCACAGCCACTCGGTCTTGGACGAGTTGAGTCTGAGTCTGTTACTTCCCATCCAGGCCCGCACGGCTTCCAGGCACTGGCACATCACCGCTACGGCATCGTTGGGGTGGTTTGGGGTAGATATATACAGCTGCGTATCGTCAGCATAGAGGTGGTACTCTACCCCGAAACCCCGGATGATCTCGCCCAGCGGCTTCATATATGTGTTGAACAGGAGAGGCGAGAGGACCGACCCCTGAGGCACCCCACATGTGAGGGGTCTCGAGGTCGACCTCTGCTCTCCTGCCAACACAAATTGCGATCGACCGGAGAGGTAGGAGGAGAACCACCGCAGTACGGTGCCCCTCACCCCCAACCCCTCCAGCCGATGCAATAGGATACCATGGTCGATGGTATCAAAAGCCACTGAGAGGTCTAATAGGACCAGGATGGAGGAACAACCCCCATCTCTGGCCCTCCAGAGATCATCTACCAACGCGACCAGTGCCGTCTCGGTGCTGTGCCCCGGCCGGAAACCGGACTGGCGCGGGTCCAGATAATCAACTTCCTCCAGGTGACGGGGAAACTGTTGTGCCACCACACTCTCTACAACCTTCGCCAAAAAGTGAAGGTTGGAGACCGGACGGTAGTTAACCAATAATGCTGGGTCCAGAGAGGGCTTCTTCAGGAGGGGTCTCACCATCGCCTCTTTAAGGGAGGCAGGCAAGAAACCCTCGCTAAGAGAAGCGTTGACAACCTCCTGGAGCCAGCCTCATGTAACCTCCCAGGATGCCAGTACAAGCCAGGAGGGACACGGGTCCAATAAACATGTGGTGGCTCGCAGTCGCCCACGTAACCTGTCCATATCATTGGAAGTAACAGAGTCAAACTCTTCCCACAAAACTGTCTCAAGATCTGCCTTGGGGCATCCCACTGGGCCACTATCGATGGGGACTAACTCGCTCTGAATCTGAGCGATTTTATCCTGCAGATAAATCCCAAATTCCTCTGCTCTACCCTGTAATGGGGTTTCCCGCACCCTCTGTTGAAGGAGGGAGCGGGTCACCCTAAACAGGGCGGCATCTGCGGATGCAATGAGAGTGGCACAATGATGACATTTGGCCACTCTCAGTGCCACAAGGTAAGTCCGTAAATGGGCTCTCACCTGTGTTCGGTCAGATTCAGACCGAGTAGATCTCCATCTCCTCTCTAGGCATCTCTTGTGGCGCTTCATCACCCTTAGCTCCTCGGTGAACCAAGGAGCCAGGGTGCTTCGCCGCCGCAAGAGAGGCCGCAGGGGCGCGACCCGATCCAAGGCCCCCGTGGCCGCAGTATTCCATGCGGCCACGAGGTCCTCCATCGGGGCGCGGGTCAGGGATACAGGAAGTGGCCTAAGCACCGTCTGGAACCTGTCAGGGTCCATCAGGCGCCTGGGGCGGAACCAAATAGGTGACTCAGGTTCCGCCTCCCCGCAGTGGGGTGTAGCGATTGGAAAGTCGAGCCGGAGAAGTGAGTGGTCTGACTATGACAGGGGTGTGATGACTATATCCCCTATACCCAGATCACTCTTCCATTGGCCAGAGACAAAGATTAGATCTGGCGTGTGTCCACCCTCGTGGGTGGGGCCCTGAATTACTTGGGTCAGGTCCATGGCCATCATGGAAGCCATGAACTCCCGAGCTACCTCCGATGATTCGCCCACCGATGGCAGATTAAAGTCCCCCATGACTACTAGTCTGGGGGTCTCAACTGCCATCGTAGCGATCACCTCGAGGAGCTCGGGCAGGGCTGCTGTTACATAGCGGGGAGCCAGGTATACAACCAGCAAGCCCAACTGCCTCCCTAGGCCCCACTTCACGCAGAGGGACTCACAGCCAGTGGTCTGTGGCACAATGGTCTCTCTCAGCTCAAGACCTTCCCTAACAATAACCGCTACCCCTCCACCCCTGCCTAGGGCCCGGGGCTGATGAAAAGCGCGGTAACCTGGTGGGCACATTTCAACGAGGGGGAGTCCTCCCTCGTGGCCCAACCAGGTCTCCGCAATTCCCACCAGGTCTGGCTCCCCCTCTGACACAAGGTCATGGATGAGGGGGGCTTTGTTGACCACGGACCTGGCGTTGCACAACATCAGCCGCAGGCCCTGGCACTGTACTCCCTGACCACCTAGCCTGCGGGGGTTGTGGCATCTGACCGTCTGCAACCAACGGCCACGCGCCTCCAACCGGGAGGATAGAACTTGTCTCCCCTCGGACCTGCCTCTCCCTGCAACCATCTGGATGGGTAGGCCATCCATGGAAACAACCAGTGTATCCCCCCTCCCAGTGGATCCTTCCGCTTCCTTCCGCCGTCTGCTGGCACCGCCCATTCCCTTCTTGCTCGTCTCAACCTGTTTATACCCTCCCCCTTCCCTGGCACCCCCTAAAATAAACAACAATTTACTAGCTAAAAAAACCCTGAGACCGCGCTTTGCCCACCTCTCCGGATTAATAAATCCCTCATCAATGCCCCCCAAGCCACACCCACAGAACCGGCAGTAAAAAAATTTGAATCCCACTTCTGCTCAAATATGACATTCAGCATGTCTTTTTACAGGAGGCATCCTTGCCCCTTGTAAGTGGACTCCCTCTGGCTCAGGCCATGAGCTTTGGGGGTGCGGGAGGGGCTGGACAAAAGACCAGGGATCCTTCACCCCTCTTTCTTGGGTCAGTAGAACAACTGGCCTGCATTGCTCCCGCCTTGCAGGGCTGGTGAAGAACGGCTACCAGGCAGCACCGGTGTGCACTGAGTCAGCTACTTGGGCCAGACTACATGGGCCAATTCCAGGACAGGCATCAGTGCCAGCTGAGCTGGAGTAATTCTCTGGGCAGAACAAGAGGATCCAGCTGGACTGTCTAAAATCTGGAACATCTGCTGATGGGTTGCAGCCCAGAGTCAGCTGAAAGGAAAGCAGCTCACCCAGAAATGAGGGAACCCCCAAAGCAACAACACCTTTGGCAACCCACAGCTCCCAGGCTATACACAAGGTGCATAGTTTAGTTAGGACACTGACAGCAACCTGTATCAACCATTAGCACCGGTCAATGGCATTTGTGATGCATTTTTTAATGTTTAGTTGATTCAGTTTCATTTTTAATGAATATAATAATATATATCATCACTGACCATCATGTCCTGGGCCACACTAAAGAAGACTGTCCCCAACTTGAGGAGGCACAAGCTGAGGGTTCCAGACCTGTGCTTCAGCAACTACCAGGGGAACCGAATTTCAGTTCTGGGCCAAGGCACTTTCTAAGTGCAATTCAAATCCTTTAATGGACTGCTTCCTTTGACTGTGGTCGGCGGAGCCCTGCAGACCCTCCTAGGCTTAGACTGGTTCGAATCCCTGGGTCTGGGGTTGACCGGTCTCAACATCGTTCGTGATGACAGCACTGAAGAACTACTTAAGGAGTTTGAGGACATCTTTGGCACCAGTCTAGGCAAGTATGTGGGGACCCCAATTTCTTTTAATTTGGATCCCAACATAGCCCCCATTAGGCTAAAGCCCTGGAGAGTCCATTTCACTCTCCAACCCAAAATTGATCTTGAATTGGACAAACTAATTGGCCAGGGAATTCTGGAGCTGGTCAATCATGCATACTGGGAGACCTCTATAGTGACCCCAGTCAAGCCTGACATGTCTTTCCGTATCTGCACAGACTATAAATGCACCATCAAGAAAGCCCTAAAACAGATCACTTATCTGGTGCCCATTGTCCAGTATCTACTTCATTCCGTTGGCCAAAGAAAAGTATTTGCTAAATTAGATATGGCACAGGCATACCAACAGATGCCTATAGATGGTGCCACAGTGGAGGCCCAAACCATTGTGATGCAAAAGGGCTGCTGCCAGACAGTCTTTGTTGGGTTGTACATAGTTGTCACTTAATAAAGAGCTGTTGTTGCTGAAGCCTGAGCCTTGCCTCTTCCATTCACCCGATCTAACCACCCCTTTCACAAATTTCAAATTTCACAGGGCAAGACCACGTCCAAGGGCCAAGGTTTGGGCAAGGCAGGCACCAAAATAAAATGCTTAGCATTGCAATAGTGTGGATACAGGGGTGGGCTTCAAAAATTGCAGCAACAGGTTCTCTGCCTGGTTGCTGGGTGGGCATGGCCTAGCCAGCCTCCTGCACTACTGCGTGGGGTGTTTTTGCACTCCCTGAGTTCTGGAGTCTTTATACGAGCCTCCGGGAGGGCAAAAATGGCATCCCCAGCCTCTGGAGACCCATTTCCAGCCTTCCTGAATTTCTGGTAGGCCTTTTTTTCACCCTCCTTGACCGTTCGTGCGCACCCTGCACTTACCTGCATCCAAAATGGGCCACGTGGGGACTCCTAGGAGGGGTGAAGTGGGCAGGGCCAGCCAGGAGTAGGATTTGGGGGTTCTCCGAACTGCACAGAATCTTATCTAGAGGTTCTCCCTGGGTGGATATAAGGGTGGGGAGGGAAGTTCAAGAAAGTTTACTTGCTTCTTGGCACAAGTGAATTGCTAACAGGGAAAAGAGGAGACTTTCTGCTTTCTGGGGGCCCTCATCAGGAAGAGCTGGGTTCCTTCAGCAAGTGTGGATAACTGAAACTGTGCCTTCTGAGACCACCCATTGTTAATGGCCACCAGAGCTGGAGCACAAAGGCAGCCTGGGAACCACAGTCTCTGGGGCCATGGTGGTCTTGTGCCCCTGTCAGTGGAGAGATGCGTAGAGGCATGACAGCTGGGCAAGGCCATGTTCCACAATGGATAAGCCACCCTCTACTGGAGTGTGGCGGGAAATGGACCCTTTGCACTATCAAACTACTTGGCTGAGCCCCAGACCAGAGCCCTGAGAAGGCTGTAATTCAGTAGTGGGTTCTGGCCGGTATGGCCCGGTATGGGCATACTGGTGGTAGCTGGGAGCAGCGGTCATCATACCGGAATGGTGGCTTGTTGGGCCCACCCGCCTGTCTGCATTCCTTACAACTTTTTGAGGGAAACGGGCCAATTGCACACGCAAGCATACAGTCTTTTTCATTAAACAGTCACATGGTCGAATCACAACTCCATCTTGTTGCCTGGTGACATCCCCCCTCCTTCCTCCGGCCAGGGGTGAGAATGTCCTTGATTCCCAAGAGAAATTATTTTGTTTTGGCTACAGAGTTCCAGCTATTTCAATTCCCCCCTCCCAATACCTCAGCTCCAGTGTGGCAACAGTGAAGCTCCAAGATGGCTTTGGTTAGGTCAGCTTCAAGGTTGACACACAAAGGATCAGGACCATGTTAAGTTGCAATGCGAACGATTTATTGCTCAAGATTATTGCAGAATCTGGTCAGCTAAAGTTCAAATCTCAGTTGGCACTAGATAAGGGTCAAGGGAATTCAAGTCAGGCACTGGACATAGATTTGATCTGACCCAGGCTTCCTTAGAAAGCAAGAAGCAAAGTCTTGGTCCCTGCAAAATCTCTTTTATTTACACAAGTTGATTTCCTTTCATTCACAGTCAACAAAGCTTACCATACAGTCTTTCAGAGGAATGTTTATCCATACCCACCTTATCTCATTTGGAGCTCTGCCAGATAACTAGTTTCCAAACGCAGGGCAAGGCAAACCTGGCACAGAGTCTCTTAAAGTCACACACAGAACTTTCCACTCAAACCGACTGAATAAACGAATTGTTCCTGCAAAAGCCCACTCCCCATTCGCTCCTCTTTTGTTTTCTATGGGAGGGGCCAATCACCTCCAAGGTGTGGCTTTACTGATAAGTCGACACTGTTTTCTTAGTTGGTCTTGTCTTCTGGCAGCTCTGCGCATGCGCACACTGGGAACAGACTCCAGCTGTATAGCTCTCTCTCTGCCTCCCACGCAGAGCCCTCGTCTGGGATTTCATCAGCCCCCAGGACTGGTCCATGTTCCTTCCCAACCTCCTCAATGTCTGACTCTGCTGTCAGTTGTGCTGACTGCCGGCTGTGGGTGGCCAGGGCCACAACAACATTGCTTGTGGCAATGCAAGGGACTCTAAACTGATGACAAATTTCACTTCATCCCCAGCTGTGCCTGCTTTACTCCTACAGATCCATCTTCCCCTTCAACGATTTCGCTCTCAATCCAAGATCCACCCAATTTCCAATAGGAACCACTTTTTCGCTATCCCTCAGGGTCCCTTGAACTTACTGTATTTTTCAGAGTTAAAGACGCACCTTTTCCCTCAAAAAGAGGGTGAAAATCTGAGTGTGTCTTATACACTGAATACAGCATTTTGAGCCTCTTGAAACCCCGCCCCCTTTGCAAAAATGGACTTGCACAGCCTTTAGGAGGCCTGCAAAGTGCTCCTGGTGGCTAGCGAGAGCAAAAACGAGCAAAAAATGAACAATTTTTTGCTCATTTTTGTCCCCTTCTCCACCCCAGCCCTCAGGATACTCTACAATCCTCCTAAAGGCTATGCCTGCCCTTTTTTGGCAAAAAAATGGGGCTGTTTTCATGAAAAATGAGCCATTTTTTGCTTGTTCTCCCCCATCCCCCAGGAGCACTCTACAAGCCTCCTAACGGTTATGTGTGCCCTTTTTTTTTGGCAAAATAATGGGCCCATTTTCACAAAACATGAGCCCTTTTTGGTCATTTTTGCCCTCCCCCAGCCTCCATGAGCACTTTGCAGGCCTCTCAAACTCTCTGCATGCCCCCTTTTCACAAAGAATGAGGTGTGCAGAGGGTTTGGGAAGTCTGCAGAGTGCAAAACCCCTTTTTTCATTTATCTCTTCAAAATCTTGGTGCGTCTTATACTCCGAAAAATACGGTAATTCATGTTGGCTGGCATCACTTTTGACCTGACAGGGCCTCTCTCCTCCTCCTTTCCAGTGAGCAGCTGATGCAGTTGTACAGTGCCCGCCAGCACTGGAGGCTGAATCATGGCCTGCGCCGCAAACAGCACTCGCTGCTCAAACGTCTCCGCAAAGCCAAGAAGGACGCGCCTCCCATGGAAAAGCCAGAAGTGGTGAAGACCCACTTGCACGACATGATCATCCTTCCGGAGATGGTGGGCAGCATGGTCAGCGTGTACAACGGAAAGACCTTCAACCAAGTAGAGATAAAGGTTAAGGAATTGGGCTGGGACGGAAGGAAGGGATCCATTTGAGACCTCCCCCAAACGAGCCATGTTTCTGCAAGACAAACTGTTGATAAAAGGGCTCGTTTCCTTTACCCCTGTTGGAAGCGGGACATCAGTTGTGGCTGGGATTCAACCACGGGTGTCCAACCTGGCAATTTTTAAGTCCTGTGAACTTCAACTCCCATGCTGGCTGGGGAATTCTGGGAGTTGAAGTCCACAGGTCTTAAAAATTGCCAGAATTGTATATTCCAATTTAGACCTTGAAACTTGAAATGGGCAATGAAAGGGAGAAGCTCCGTTGAAACAAAATTCTGTCTGAAGTGATCTGACAGCTGCACCAAATCCTGGAAAGACAGAATGCCTGATTTATTCAACACTACCTGTACCCGGCTATGCATTGCTGTGGCCCAGTCTGGTTAAATGGCCAACCAATCTGTGTGTAGATCTACACCTGCAAACATACACACAACCACCGTATAACCCCAAACCTATCTACCTATTGTATTTCTTCCTCTCTCCCTCTACCTACCTACCTACCTACCTACCTACCTATCTACGTACCTACCTACCTACTGTATCTATCCCTCTACCTACCTATCTACTGTATCTATCCCTCTACCTACCTACCTACCTACTGTATTTCTTACTTTCTCCCTCTATCTACCTACGTACCTACCTACCTACCTACTGTATTTCTCCCTCTCTATCCGTCTACCTACCTACCTACTGTATTTCTCCCTCTCTCTCTCTATTCCTCTACCTACCCACCTACCTACTGTATTTCTCCCTCTCTACCTACCTACCTACCTACCTATCTACCTACCTATTGTATTTCTTCCATTCTCCCCTTACCTATCTACCTACTGTATTTCTCCCTCTCTATCTATCCCCCTATCTACCTACCTACTGTATTTCTCTCTCTCTCTCTCTCTCTCTCTCCCCCTACCTACCTACTGTATTTCTTCCTCTCTATCTACCCCTCTACCTACCTACTTACTGTATTTCTTCCTTTCTCTCTCTATCCTATCAACCTACCTACCTACTGTATTTTTCCCTATCTATCCCTCTACCTACCTACCTACTGTATTTCTCCCTCTCTATCTATCCCCCTATCTACCTACCTACCTACCTACCTACTGTATTTCTCCCTCTCTCTGTCTACGGGACACCTGGGGGGTTGCTATCCTCTGTGCCTTGTTTTGGCCCTTTTAGGCCTCCATACAGTGTGGAACTTATTCGGTTGCTGAGGAAACGACTGTTGGAAATGCCGACTTGGAAATTTCTTCCCTTGGGGGGGTGGGGGTGTCAACAATCTCCTATGCCAAACCTGGTGGGTTGCAACCTGCCAAGCCCAGAGCGTTCTGTGGAGCCCAGTCCTCTGGGAGGACCCCGGTCAGAGCAGGGTCTCCTCAGTGGAAATCCCCAACAACTAAGCCCAAATGTCAGTTGGAGGCCACTCTAGATGCCAGTCCAGAGAGCAGCAGCCCAGACCCATCTGGCCCGAAAGGGCAGCCTCTGGACTCCTGATCCCCAAGTCCAGGCCTGAAAACAGCGGCCCCTCCCTGCAGCTGTGCTAGCTAACTCCGGCCAGAAACAGATTTCCTGACCAAGCTGGGCACAACCGTCCTCTTTTCACTTGCCCAACGTCATGTTTTAAGATGGGCGGCCTTCTAAATCAATCCATATCCATCCATCCCCAACAGATCTGGCCCTGCCCAAAGGAACTGCCTGGTCCCCATCATTTCCAGGCCTGCCACCGACTCCCTCTCCCCCGGGTCTCTGGGTGCAGCTGCTGGAGCTCCCGCAGTGCCCTTGCTTGAGCTGGCCTGGGAGGCGATGGGTCCTGAGTCTTCTGGCATGGAGTGGAGAGGCAGAGGGAGGCCCCCAATTCCAGGACCATCCCTGGGCAGGAATGTAGCCTTGATCGTTTGCACCAGGGGAAAAGCAAAGAGAAGCGAGGAGATAAGGCATGGCGTAAGTACTTTGCAGTGATATGGCTGATGAGCCCTAGTCATACGTTACATTAAAAAAAACACTACCCGCCCTTCTTTCTTGACGGCACCAGCATCCAGGATTAAGCATTTGATATATTTATTTACCTGGTGCTCTTACATAACCCAGAAGTGGTGCAAAACCCATCCCCAGATAAATTGAATTGAATTTATTGAATTTATTGGACTTCTAGACTGTCCCCTCTCCCCGGAGGGACTCGGGGCGGTGTACAGATAAAAATTAAAATCATTACAATAAATAATACATAAAACTAAAATCGAATTAAATAAACCCCTGTACAAATTTATAAAAATTAAAAACTTAACCCTAAAACCAAATCAGAAAATTTAAAAATGCAGACTGAGGTGGGAAAGCTGGAATTAGGCCAGACCGGCCAGATGAAACAAGTGGGTTTTGAGTTTCTGGCGGAAGGAGCGGAGATCCGTGGTCGTTCTAAGGTCAGGGGGAAGGTCATTCCAGAGGGTCGGGCCAGCCACAGAGAAGGCCCTTCCCCTGGGCGTCGCCCGCTGGCACAGCCTGGTGGACAGCACCCGGAGAAGTCCCTCTCTGTGTGAACGAATCGGCCGAAGGGATGTATGGGGCAGGATACGATCCCGCAAATAACTAGGTCCTGTGCCATGGAGCGCTTTGAAGATGATAATCAACACCTTGAAACGCACCCGAAAAGCCACAGGCAGCCAGTGCAGCCCGCGCAGGAGAGGTGTTACGTGGGAGTATCTGGAGACTCCCGAAACTGCCCGCGCGGCCGCATTCTGAACCAACTGCAGCCTTCGGGTGCATCTCAAGGGAAGCCCCATGTAGAGAGCGTTGCAGTAGTCTAGATGGGACGTCACAAGTGCATGAGTGACTGTGCGAAGGGCATCCCGGTCCAATAGGGGACGCAATTGGCGCACCAGGCGAACCTGGTGAAACGCCCCCCTTGCCACGGCTGTCAAATGGTCATCCATTGACAGCCGGGCATCTAGAAGGACGCCCAAATCGCGTACCCGGTTCACGGGGGCCAGATGTTCGCCCCCAATGGCCAGTGATGGAATCAACTGGTTGAACCGGGGTGCCGGTAGCCACAGCCACTCAGTCTTGGACGGGTTGAGCTTGAGTCTGTTACTTCCCATCCAGATCCGTACGGCTTCCAGACACCGGGACATCACTTCGACGGCATCGTTGGGGTGGTTTGGGGTAGAGATGTACAGCTGGGTGTCATCCGCGTACAGATGGTAATCTACCCCAAACCCACGTGATCTCGCCCAGCGGCTTCATATATGCATTGAACAGGAGGGGCGAGAGGACCGACCCTTGTGGCACCCCACAAGTGAGCGGCCTCGAGGTCGACCTCTGCCCCCCTGCCAACACAAATTGCGCTTGACCAGAGAGGTAGGAGGAGAACCACCGCAAAACGATGCCCCTCACCCCCACCCCTCCAGTCGATGCAATAGGATACCATGGTCGATGGTATCAAAAGCCGCCGAGAGGTCTAATAGGACCAGGATGGAGGAACAACCCCCATCTCTGGCCCTCCAGAGATCATCCACCAACGCGACCAATCCACTAATGCCGTCTCCGTGCTGTGCCCGGGCCAGAAGCCGGACTGGCGCGGGTCCAGATAATCAATTTCCTCCAAGTGGCATGGAAACTGTTGTGCCACCACACTCTCAACAACCTTCACCAGAAAGCAAGGGTTGGAGACGGGACGATAGTTGACTAATAAAGCTGGGTCCAGAGAGGGCTTCTTCAGGAGGGGTCTCACCATCGCCTCTTTAAGGGAGGCAGGCAAGAAACCCTCGCTAAGAGAAGCGTTGACAACCTCCTGGAGTCAGCCTCGTGTAACCTCCCAGGATGCCAGTACAAGCCAGGAGGGACACGGGTCCAGTAAACATGTGGTAGCTCGCAGTCGCCTACGCAACCTGTCCATATCGTCGGAAGTAACAGAGTCAAACTCCTCCCAGAATGGAACCGCAAGACCCGCCTCCGACGTCCCCTCCGGATCACTAGTGGGGACCATCTCGCTCCGAATCTGAGCGATTTTGTCCTGCAGATACTCCCCAAATTCCTCTGCTCTACCCTGCAAAGGGGCTTCCTGCGGCCTCTGTTGAAGGAGGGAGCGGGTTACCCCAAACAGGGCGGCAGGGCTGTTATCCGTGGATGCAATAAGAGTGGCACAATACTGACGCTTGGCCACTCTTAACGCCACAAGGTAAGTCCGTAAATGGGCTCTCACCTGTGTTCGGTCAGATTCAGAGCGTGACGATCTCCACCTGCTCTCTAGGCGTCTCTTGTGGCGCTTCACCGCCCTCAGCTCCTCGATAAACCAGGGAGCCTGGGTGGTTCGCTGCCACAAGAGAGGCCGCAAAGGCGCAACCCGGTCCAAGGCCCCGGTGGCCGCACTATTCCATGCAGCCACTAGGTCCTCCATCCGGGTGCGGGTCAGGGCTACAGGAAATGGTCCAAGCTCCGTCTGGAACCTATCAGGTTCCATCAGGCGCCTGGTGCGGAACCATCTTGGACATTCCGGTTCCGCCTCCCCGCGGTGGGGCGTAGCGGCTGGAAAGTCGAGCCGGAGAAGTGAGTGATCTGACCATGACAGGGGTGTCATGACTAAATCCCCTACACCCAGATCACTCCTCCACTGTCCAGAGACAAAGATGAGATCCAGTGTGTGTCCTCCCTCGTGTGGATTAAGCATCCAGGATTAAGCATTTGATATATTTATTTACCTGGTGCTCTTACATAACCCAGAAGTGGTGCAAAACCCATCCCCAGATAAATGCCCACAACCCCACTGAACCTGGCAGAGCTGACACCATGGAGCTGGCAAGCGCAGTCTCCCTCTTCTTGGTCTCCTGCCTTGTCCTGCTCTTCATCCGGAGAAAGTCCTCTGCCAGGGGCCAGCTTCCCCCTGGACCCACTCCTCTGCCTCTGATTGGGAACTGCCTGCAGATTAAGGCGTTCGAAACCTTGTTGCCCCTCCTCAAGGTAAGTCCACCCCTCTCTTGCCCTGGGGAAGCCCCCAGAGATGCTCTCCCCTGGTCCACTCACACCTGTCCTCAGGTCTCCCTCTCCTCAGTCAGTGCCCGGGGTCTCCTCAGCCAGCGCCCGGGCTCTTCCTTCTCCACGATCCCAAACGTTCCCAGCTGTCTCTTCCCAGCACCACCTTCCTGTAGCTTCCGCGAGTCTTCTTTGGATTGGTCTTCTTCCTTCCTTGGCTTCTATTTAGGCACTCCCACCTACGTGAAGTTTCCTCCTCGGCCATCGTGTCTCAGATTTAGCAGTATTGCCTCCTTTTTAAAAAAGTTTTTCATATTTTTCTTTTTTTTAATAAAAAAGTCAAACGAAGGAGTGAGCAAAGTGCCACCTGGGCGCCATACATTCCTTGGTGCGACTTTGGGGCATTGTGCAATTTTTCTTTGGAGTAAGATATACACCGTGTGTTATACAACATGATGAATAAAGGAATGTTTATTTAATAAGCGACCAATATTTATCTTCCTGTCCCAAGAACTGGACTGCAAAAGTTCTGTGTAAATCGCCAGGCTCTAGAGCCACTGACGGCTCTGCGTCAGTACATAAAACGATCCTGAATGCTGAATGACTCTCGGGTCAGTCCAAGGCAAAAGTGAAGTAGCCCCTCCATGTGATCCTTCAAACAGTGGTGGAGACCAGTTTCCACAGCAGAAAACCTACCTATCTACCTACCTACTATATCTATCTCTCTACCTACCTAACTACTGTATTTCTCCCTCTCTATCTATCCCCCTATCTACCTACCTACTGTATTTCTCTCTCTCTCTCTCTCTCTCTCTCTCTCTCTCTCTCTCTCTCTCTCTCTCTCTCTCTCTCTCTCTCTATCATCTACCTACCTACCTACCTACTGTATTTCTTCCTCTCTATCTACCCCTCTACCTACCTACCTACTGTATTTCTTCCTTTCTCTCTCTATCCTATCAACCTACCTACCTACCTACTGTATTTTTCCCTATCTATCCCTCTACCTACCTACCTACTGTATTTCTCCCCCCCCTCTCTCTCTACGGGCCACCTGGGGGGTTGCTATCCTCTGTGCCTTGTTTTGGCCTTTTTAGGCCTCCATACAGTGTGGAACTTATTCGGTTGCTGAGGAAACGACTGTTGGAAATGCCGACTTGGAAATTTCTTCCCTTGGGGGGGTGGGGGTGTCAACAATCTCCTATGCCAAACCTGGTGGGTTGCAACCTGCCAAGCACAGAGCGTTCTGTGGAGCCCAGTCCTCTAGGAGGACCCCGGTCAGAGCAGGGTCTCCTCAGTGGAAATCCCCAACAACTAAGCCCAAATGTCAGTTGGAGGCCACTCTAGATGCCAGTCCAGAGAGCAGCAGCCCAGACCCATCTGGCCCGAAAGGGCAGCCTCTGGACTCCTGATCCCCAAGTCCAGGCCTGAAAACAGCAGCCCCTCCCTGCAGCTGTGCTAGCTAACTCCGGCCAGAAACAGATTTCCTGACCAAGCTGGGCACAAGCGTCCTCTTTTCACTTGCCCAACGTCATGTTTTAAGATGGGCGGCCTTCTAAATCAATCCATATCCATCCATCCCCAACAGATCTGGCCCTGCCCAAAGGAACTGCCTGGTCCCCATCATTTCCAGGCCTGCCACCGACTCCCTCTCCCCCGGGTCTCTGGGTGCAGCTGCTGGAGCTCCCGCAGTGCCCTTGCTTGAGCTGGCCTGGGAGGCGATGGGTCCTGAGTCTTCTGGCATGGAGTGGAGAGGCAGAGGGAGGCCCCCAATTCCAGGACCATCCCTGGGCAGGAATGTAGCCTTGATCGTTTGCACCAGGGGAAAAGCAAAGAGAAGCGAGGAGATAAGGCATGGCGTAAGTACTTTGCAGTGATATGGCTGATGAGCCCTAGTCATACGTTACATTAAAAAAAACACTACCCGCCCTTCTTTCTTGACGGCACCAGCATCCAGGATTAAGCATTTGATATATTTATTTACCTGGTGCTCTTACATAACCCAGAAGTGGTGCAAAACCCATCCCCAGATAAATTGAATTGAATTTATTGAATTTATTGGACTTCTAGACTGCCCCCACTCCCCGGAGGGACTCGGGGCGGTGTACAGATAAAAATTAAAATCATTACAATAAATAATACATAAAACTAAAATCGAATTAAATAAACCCCTGTACAAATTTATAAAAATTAAAAACTTAACCCTAAAACCAAATCAGAAAATTTAAAAATGCAGACTGAGGTGGGAAAGCTGGAATTAGGCCAGACCGGCCAGATGAAACAAGTGGGTTTTGAGTTTCTGGCGGAAGGAGCGGAGATCCGTGGTCGTTCTAAGGTCAGGGGGAAGGTCATTCCAGAGGGTCGGGCCAGCCACAGAGAAGGCCCTTCCCCTGGGCGTCGCCCGCTGGCACAGCCTGGTGGACGGCACCCGGAGAAGTCCCTCTCTGTGTGAACGAATCGGCCGAAGGGATGTATGGGGCAGGATACGATCCCGCAAATAACTAGGTCCTGTGCCATGGAGCGCTTTGAAGATGATAATCAACACCTTGAAACGCACCCGAAAAGCCACAGGCAGCCAGTGCAGCCCGCGCAGGAGAGGTGTTACGTGGGAGTATCTAGAGACTCCCGAAACTGCCCGCGCGGCCGCATTCTGAACCAACTGCAGCCTTCGGGTGCATCTCAAGGGGAGCCCCATGTAGAGAGCGTTGCAGTAGTCTAGATGGGACGTCACAAGTGCATGAGTGACTGTGCGAAGGGCGTCCCGGTCCAATAGGGGACGCAATTGGCGCACCAGGCGAACCTGGTGAAACGCCCCCCTTGCCACGGCTGTCAAATGGTCATCCATTGACAGCTGGGCATCTAGAAGGACGCCCAAATTGCGTACCCGGTTCACGGGGGCCAGATGTTCGCCCCCAATGGCCAGTGATGGAATCAACTGGTTGAACCGGGGTGCCGGTAGCCACAGCCACTCAGTCTTGGACGGGTTGAGCTTGAGTCTGTTACTTCCCATCCAGATCCGTACGGCTTCCAGACACCGGGACATCACTTCGACGGCATCGTTGGGGTGGTTTGGGGTAGAGATGTACAGCTGGGTGTCATCCGCGTACAGATGGTAATCTACCCCAAACCCACGTGATCTCGCCCAGCGGCTTCATATATGCATTGAACAGGAGGGGCGAGAGGACCGACCCTTGTGGCACCCCACAAGTGAGCGGCCTCGAGGTCGACCTCTGCCCCCCTGCCAACACAAATTGCGCTTGACCAGAGAGGTAGGAGGAGAACCACCGCAAAACGATGCCCCTCACCCCCAACCCCTCCAGTCGATGCAATAGGATACCATGGTCGATGGTATCAAAAGCCGCCGAGAGGTCTAATAGGACCAGGATGGAGGAACAACCCCCATCTCTGGCCCTCCAGAGATCATCCACCAACGCGACCAATCCACTAATGCCGTCTCCGTGCTGTACCCGGGCCAGAAGCCGGACTGGCGCGGGTCCAGATAATCAATTTCCTCCAAGTGGCATGGAAACTGTTGTGCCACCACACTCTCAACAACCTTCACCAGAAAGCAAAGGTTGGAGACGGGATGATAGTTGACTAATAAAGCTGGGTCCAGAGAGGGCTTCTTCAGGAGGGGTCTCACCATCGCCTCTTTAAGGGAGGCAGGCAAGAAACCCTCGCTAAGAGAAGCGTTGACAACCTCCTGGAGCCAGCCTCGTGTAACCTCCCAGGATGCCAGTACAAGCCAGGAGGGACACGGGTCCAGTAAACATGTGGTAGCTCGCAGTCGCCTACGCAACCTGTCCATATCGTCGGAAGTAACAGAGTCAAACTCCTCCCAGAATGGAACCTCAAGACCCGCCTCCGACGTCCCCTCCGGATCACTAGTGGGGACCATCTCGCTCCGAATCTGAGCGATTTTGTCCTGCAGATACTCCCCAAATTCCTCTGCTCTACCCTGCAAAGGGGCTTCCCACGGCCTCTGTTGAAGGAGGTAGCGGGTTACCCCAAACAGGGCGGCAGGGCGGTTATCCGCGGACGCAATAAGAGTGGCACAATACTGACGCTTGGCCACTCTTAACGCCACAAGGTAAGTCCGTAAATGGGCTCTCACCTGTGTTCGGTCAGATTCAGAGCGTGACGATCTCCACCTGCTCTCTAGGCGTCTCTTGTGGCGCTTCACCGCCCTCAGCTCCTCGATAAACCAGGGAGCCTGGGTGGTTCGCTGCCACAAGAGAGGCCGCAAAGGCGCAACCCGGTCCAAGGCCCCGGTGGCCGCACTATTCCATGCAGCCACTAGGTCCTCCATCCGGGTGCGGGTCAGGGCTACAGGAAATGGTCCAAGCTCCGTCTGGAACCTATCAGGTTCCATCAGGCGCCTGGTGCGGAACCATCTTGGACATTCCGGTTCCGCCTCCCCGCGGTGGGGCGTAGCGGCTGGAAAGTCGAGCCGGAGAAGTGAGTGATCTGACCATGACAGGGGTGTCATGACTAAATCCCCTACACCCAGATCACTCCTCCACTGTCCAGAGACAAAGATGAGATCCAGTGTGTGTCCTCCCTCGTGTGGATTAAGCATCCAGGATTAAGCATTTGATATATTTATTTACCTGGTGCTCTTACATAACCCAGAAGTGGTGCAAAACCCATCCCCAGATAAATGCCCACAACCCCACTGAACCTGGCAGAGCTGACATCATGGAGCTGGCAAGCGCAGTCTCCCTCTTCTTGGTCTCCTGCCTTGTCCTGCTCTTCATCCGGAGGAAGTCCTCTGCCAGGGGCCAGCTTCCCCCTGGACCCACTCCTCTGCCTCTGATTGGGAACTGCCTGCAGATTAAGGCGTTCGAAACCTTGTCGCCCCTCCTCAAGGTAAGTCCACCCCTCTCTTGCCCTGGGGAAGCCCCCAGAGATGCTCTCCCCTGGTCCACTCACACCTGTCCTCAGGTCTCCCTTTCCTCAGTCAGTGCCCGGGGTCTCCTCAGCCAGCGCCCGGGCTCTTCCTTCTCCACGATCCCAAACGTTCCCAGCTGTCTCTTCCCAGCACCACCTTCCTGTAGCTTCCGCGAGTCTTCTTTGGATTGGTCTTCTTTCTTCCTTGGCTTCTATTTAGGCACTCCCACCTACGTGAAGTTTCCTCCTCGGCCATCGTGTCTCAGATTTAGCAGTATTGCCTCCTTTTTAAAAAAGTTTTTCATATTTTTCTTTTTTTTAATAAAAAAGTCAAACGAAGGAGTGAGCAAAGTGCCACCTGGGCGCCATACATTCCTTGGTGCGACTTTGGGGCATTGTGCAATTTTTCTTTGGAGTAAGATATACACCGTGTGTTATACAACATGATGAATAAAGGAATGTTTATTTAATAAGCGACCAATATTTATCTTCCTGTCCCAAGAACTGGACTGCAAAAGTTCTGTGTAAATCGCCAGGCTCTAGAGCCACTGACGGCTCTGCGTCAGTACATAAAACGGTCCTGAATGCTGAATGACTCTCGGGTCAGTCCAAGGCAAAAGTGAAGTAGCCTCTCCTTGTTGTGATCCTTCAAACAGTGGTGGAGACCAGTTTCCACAGCAGAAAACCTACCTATCTACCTACCTACTATATCTATCCCTCTACCTACCTAACTACTGTATTTCTCCCTCTCTATCTATCCCCCTATCTACCTACCTACTGTATTTCTCTCTCTCTCTCTCTCTCTCTCTCTCTCTCTATCATCTCTCTATCTATCTACCTACCTGCTGTATTTCTTCCTCTCTATCTATCCTATCAACCTACCTACCTACTGTATTTTTCCCTATCTATCCCTCTACCTACCTACCTACTGTATTTCTCCCTCTCTATCTACCCCTCTACCTACCTACCTACCTACCTACCTACCTACCTACTGTATTTCTCCCCCCCTCTCTCTCTACGGGCCACCTGGGGGGTTGCTATCCTCTGTGCCTTGTTTTGGCCCTTTTAGGCCTCCATACAGTGTGGAACTTATTCGGTTGCTGAGGAAACGACTGTTGGAAATGCCGACTTGGAAATTTCTTCCCTTGGGGGGGTGGGGGTGTCAACAATCTCCTATGCCAAACCTGGTGGGTTGCAACCTGCCAAGCCCAGAGCGTTCTGTGGAGCCCAGTCCTCTGGGAGGACCCCGGTCAGAGCAGGGTCTCCTCAGTGGAAATCCCCAACAACTAAGCCCAAATGTCAGTTGGAGGCCACTCTAGATGCCAGTCCAGAGAGCAGCAGCCCAGACCCATCTGGCCCGAAAGGGCAGCCTCTGGACTCCTGATCCCCAAGTCCAGGCCTGAAAACAGTGGCCCCTCCCTGCAGCTGTGCTAGCTAACTCCGGCCAGAAGCAGATTTCCCGATCAAGCTGGGCACAACTGTCCTCTTTTCACTTGCCCAACGTCATGTTTTAAGATGGGTGGCCTTCTAAATCAATCCATATCCATCCATCCCCAGCAGATCTGGCCCTGCCCAAAGGAACTGCCTGGTCCCCATCATTTCCAGGCCTGCCGCCAACTCCCTCTCCCCCGGGTCTCTGGGTGCAGCTGCTGGAGTTCCCGCAGTGCCCTTGCTTGAGCTGGCCTGGGAGGCGATGGGTCCTGAGTCTTCTGGCATGGAGTGGAGAGGCAGACGGAGGCCCCCAATTACAGGACCATCCCTGGGCAGGAATGTAGCCTTGATCGTTTGCACCAGGGGAAAAGCAAAGAGAAGCGAGGAGATAAGGCATGGCGTAAGTACTTTGCAGTGATATGGCTGATGAGCCCTAGTCATACGTTACATTAAAAAAAAACACTACCCCCCTTTCTTTCTTGACGGCACCAGCATCCAGGATTAAGCATTTGATATATTTATTTACCTGGTGCTCTTACATAACCCAGAAGTGGTGCAAAACCCATCCCCAGATAAATGCCCACAACCCCACTGAACCTGGCAGAGCTGACACCATGGAGCTGGCAAGCGCAGTCTCCCTCTTCTTGGTCTCCTGCCTTGTCCTGCTCTTCATCCGGAGGAAGTCCTCTGCCAGGGGCCAGCTTCCCCCTGGACCCACTCCTCTGCCTCTGATTGGGACCTGCCTGCAGATTAAGGCGTTCGAAACCTTGTCGTCCCTCCTCAAGGTAAGTCCACCCCTCTCTTGCCCTGGGGAAGCCCCCAGAGATGCTCTCCCCTGGTCCACTCACACCTGTCCTCAGGTCTCCCTCTCCTCAGTCAGTGCCCGGGGTCTCCTCAGCCAGCGCCCGGGCTCTTCCTTCTCCACGATCCCAAACGTTCCCAGCTGTCTCTTCCCAGCACCACCTTCCTGTAGCTTCCGCGAGTCTTCTTTGGATTGGTCTTCTTCCTTCCTTGGCTTCTATTTAGGCACTCCCACCTACGTGAAGTTTCCTCCTCGGCCATCGTGTCTCAGATTTAGCAGTATTGCCTCCTTTTTTAAATTTTTTTCATATTTTTCTTTTTTTTAATAAAAAAGTCAAACGAAGGAGTGAGCAAAGTGCCACCTGGGCGCCATACATTCCTTGGTGCGACTTTGGGGCATTGTGCAATTTTTCTTTGGAGTAAGATATACACCGTGTGTTATACAACATGATGAATAAAGGAATGTTTATTTAATAAGCGACCAATATTTATGTTCCTGTCCCAAGTTCTGCAAGAACTTCTTCAACACAGACTTCCTTTTAAACCCTCTTGGGAGGGACCAGTCATTAAGCAGCTGGGACTAATTCAAATGCAGTTCGCTTCTGACGCATTTGAAGCCTCCTTTTTTCAGCCCTTCTCAATTTAGCATCAGGGACAAACTGGCCTTGATCCTCCCCACTACTCCGACCCAGTGTCTCCTGATGACAAGCCTGGCTCTCTGCTCCCTCAAGGTCTCCCTCCTCCTCCAGAGCAGACTCATAGGACTCCTCACTAGAGGAGTCCATCAGCAGCTCATCTGGAGCCGCCTGGGCCACAACACAGGGGTAGCGCGCGATCACAAACTATAATAATAATAATAATAATAGTTAAATTTATTAACCGCTCCCTCTCCCCACAGGGACTCGGGGCGGTGCACAGGGAGGATAAAAACAATAAATATACAAAATACATACGAATTTAAAAACAGATTAAATTAATTCCTGTGCTAAAATCCCATTAACTAAAAATCCCCACCCCCCAAAAAACCCTAAAGACAGAGGAGTAGTTATCCCAGGCCGGCAAGGCGGAAAAAGTGTGTTTTCAATTTAAGACGGAAGGAGCGGAGATCCGTGGTGGTCCTAATATCGGGGGGGAGGTCGTTCCAGAGGGCTGGGCCCGCCACAGAGAGAGCCCTTCCCCTGGGTGTTGCCCGCTGACAAAGTCCAGTGGACGGTACCCGGAGAAGTCCCTCTCTGTGGGAGCGAATCGGTCGTGAGGATGTATGAGGCAGGATCCGATCCCGCAAGTAGCTAGGTCCCGAGCCATGGAGCGCTTTAAAGATGATAATTAATACCTTGAAGCGCACCCGGAAGACGACAGGCAGCCAGTGCAGCTTGCGCAAGAGCGGTGTTACATGGGTGTACCTTGTGGTACCCATAATTGCTCGCGCGGCTGCATTCTGGACCAGCTGAAGTCTCCGGGTGCACCTCAAGGGAAGCCCCATGTAGAGAGAGTTACAATAGTCCAGTCGGGATGTCACGAGGGCATGAGTGACTGTGCGAAGGGCGTCCCGATCCAATAGGGGGCGCAATTGGCGTACCAGGCGAACCTGGTAAAACGCCCTCCTGGCCACGGCTGTCACCTGATCTTCCATTGACAGCCGGGTATCCAGGAGGACACCCAAATTGCGCGCCCCATCCACAGGGGCAAGATGTTCGCCCCCTATGGCCAGCGATGGAATGAGCTGGTTGAATCGGGCAGCCGGAAACCACAGCCACTCGGTCTTGGTCGGGTTTAGCTTGAGTCCGTTACTTCCCATCCAGATCCGCACGGCTTCCAGGCACTGGCACATCACCGCTACGGCATCGTTGGGGTGGTCTGGGGTAGATATATACAGCTGGGTGTCGTCAGCGTATAGATGATACTCTACCCCAAAACCACGGATGATCTCACCCAGCGGCTTCATGTATGTGTTAAACAGGAGGGGCGAGAGGACCGACCCCTGAGGCACCCCACATATAAGGGGTCTCGCGGTCGACCTCTGCCCCCCTGCCAACACAAATTGCGATCGGCCAGAGAGGTAGGAGGAGAACCACCGCAGAACGGTGCCTCCCACCCCCAACCCCCCCAGCCGATGCAATAGGATACCATGGTCGATGGTATCGAAAGCCGCCGAGAGGTCTAATAGGACCAGGATGGAGGAACAACCCCCATCTCTGGCCCTCCAGAGATCATCCACCAACGCGACCAATGCCGTCTCGGTGCTATGCCCGGGCCGAAAGCCGGACTGGCGCGGATCTAGATAATCAACTTCATCCAGGTGACGGGGAAACTGTTGTGCCACCACACTCTCAACAACCTTCGCCAAAAAGGGAAGGTTGGAGACAGGACGATAGTTGTTTAAAAGAGCTGGATCCAAAGAGGGCTTCTTGAGGAGGGGCCTTACAATCGCCTCTTTTAGGGAAGCAGGTAAGGAACCCTCACTCAAGGATGCGTTGACAACCTCTTGGAGCCAGCCTCGTGTCCCCTCCCAGGATGCCAGTACAAGCCAGGAGGGACACGGGTCCAGTAAACATGTGGTGGCTCGCAGTCGCCCACGTAACCTGTCCATATCTTCGGAAGTAACGGAGTCAAACTCCTCCCAAACAAGATCTCTCTCGTGGCATCCCACTGGGCCATGAATGGGGGCTAGCTCACTCTGTATCTGAGCGGTTTTCTCCTGCAGAAAAGTCACAAATTCCTCTGCTCTACCCTGTAGCGGGGCTTCCCGCTCCCTCTGTTGAAGGAGGGAGCGGGTCACCCTAAACAGGGCGGCAGGGCGGTTTTCTGCGGATGCTATGAGAGTGGCACAATGGTGACGTTTGGCCACTCTCAGCGCCACAATGTAAGTCCGTAAATGGGCTCTTACCTGTGTCCGGTCAGATTCAGAACGGCTAGACCTCCATCTTCCCTCTAGGCATCTCTTGCGGCGTTTCATCACCCGCAGCTCCTCAGTAAACCAAGGAGCCAGGGTGGTTCGCCGCCGCAAGAGAGGCCGCAAGGGCGCGACCCGATCCAAGGCTCCCATGGCCGCAATGTTCCATGCGGCCGTGAGGTCCTCCATCGGGGCACGGGTCAGGGATACAGGAAATGGCCCAAGCGCCGTCTGGAACCCATCCGGGTCCATCAGGCGCCTGGGGCGGTACCAGATTGGAGACTCTGGTTCCGCCTCCCCGCGGAGGGGAGCAGCGGTCGGAAAGTCGAGGCGGAGAAGTGAGTGGTCTGACCATGACAAGGGCGTGATGACTATATCCCCTATACCCAGATCACTCTTCCATTGGCCTGAGACAAAGATGAGATCCGGTGTATGTCCACCCTCGTGAGTGGGGCCTTGAATTACTTGGGTCAGGTCCATGGCCGTCATGGAAGCCATGAACTCCCGAGCTGCCTCGGATGATTCGCCCACCGATGGCAGATTAAAGTCCCCCATGACTAAAAGTCTGGGGGTCTCCATTGCCACCGTAGCGATCACCTCGAGGAGCTCGGGCAGGGCTGCTGCTACATAGCGGGGAGCCAGGTATACAACCAGCAGACCCAACTGCCTCCCTAGGCCCCACTTCACACAGAGGGACTCACAACCGGTAGTCTGTGGCACAATGGTCTCTCTCGCCTCAAGACCTTCTTTTACAATGACCGCTACCCCACCACCCCTGCCTAGGGCCCGCGGCTGATGAAAAGCACGGTAGCCTGGTGGGCACATTTCAACGAGGGGAAGTCCTCCCTCGTGGCCCAACCAGGTCTCCGCTATTCCGGCCAGGTCCGGGTCCCCCTCTGACAGAAATACTATTGAAATACTATTGTAATTGTTGATACAAGATAAATTGGCAAAAAAAAGATGATTGAATATACTGTATAGACTATACCAGGGGTCCCCAACCTTTTTTGCACCAGGGACCGGTTTCATTTTAAAGAAAACTCTGCGGCCCGGCTGAGTGGCTCAGCAGTCATGTGACTGGGTGGGCGTGGCCAATTTGGAAAATGTGAAACTCACTTAACAATGGTCTTGGTTAGCAACCAAACTTTTGGGCTCAATTGTGGTCATAAGTTCTCTCTCTCTCTCTCTCTTTCTTTCCTTCCCTCTTTCTCTTTCTCTCTCTTTATTTCTTTCTCTTTCTCTCTTACTTCCTTTCTCTTTCTCTCCCTCTTTCTCTCTCTTTCTCTCTCATTTTTTCTTTCTTTCCCTCTTTCTCTCTCTCTTTATTTCTTTCTCTTTCTCTCTTTCTCTTTCCCTCTTTCTCTCTCTTTCTTCCCTTCCCTCTTTCTTTCTCTTTCTCTCCCTCTTTCTCTCTCTTTCTCTCTCATTTTTTCTTTCTTTCCCTCTTTCTCTCTCTATTTCTTTCTCTTTCCCTCTTTCTCTCTCTTTCTTTCTCTTTCTCTCCCTCTTTCTCTCTCTTTCTCTCTCATTTTTTCTTTCTTTCCCTCTTTCTCTCTCTATTTCTTTCTCTTTCTCTCTTTCTCTTTCCCTCTTTCTCTCTCCCTCTCTTTCTTTCTCTTTCTCTTTCTGTCTCTTTTTCTTTCTTTCCCTCTTTCTTTTTCTCTTTCTTTCCTTTGTCTCTTTTTCTGTTTTTCTGTTTGTCTTTCTTTCTCTCTCTTACTTTTTCTCTCTCTCCCACTTTCTTTTTCTTTCTTTCTCTTTCTCTCTTTTTCTTTCTGTCTCTCTCTCCTTCGTCCGCCCATCTCTGTCACTCTGTGTGTGTGTGTGTGTGTGTGTGTCGCATTCAGGCACTTAATCATTCATTCTGTGCCTCTGTCTATCTTTCTCTCCCTCCTTCCCTCCGCGCGCGCGCGCGTGTGTGTGTGTGTGTGTGTGTGTGACTCTCTCTGATTCCCTCCCACCCTGTCTCTCTCTGTGTCTATGCCTCTCTCTGTCGGTCTGTCGTCGTCTCCCCCCCCCTCCCCCGCGGAGTCTCCTCAGCTCGGCTCGACTCGCTCACTAGCCTTAGCCTGCCCCGCCCGGGCGGCCGCTGCTGCGCTTGGTCCCTCGTGCGCTCGGTCAGGCTCCTTCCAGGAGCTTGAGAAGGCTCCGTGGGGTGGGGGTGGGGTGGGGTGGGGTGGGAGGAACCTCCGCAGCTCCTGGAAAAAGACGAGTGGGTGGCATGCCGGTTGGGGAAGCTCTGGGGGGGCAGGGAGGAAGGGAATCCACGGGCTGTTTTGCTGCGGCGCGCAGGAGTCCCACCGTCGGCTGCCCCCTCCTCCCTCCTCCTCCTCTCCGGCCCTGCGGCCCGGCTCCTATCCAGCCACGGACCGGCACCGGTCCGCGGCCCGGGGGTTGGGGACCCCTGGACTATACAATGTAATCTTTTTATATGTTTATCCTTTACTTTTAAAATTGTAAATTTATGAAGTTTTGAGAGGGCCACCACCAACGGCAGGGAAGCTACCAAAATGTTACCTTCACCCTATACCTTTTCCCTTGTAAAAATTTTGAAAACCAATAAAATACTTTTCGGGGAAAAAAAGAGTATAGGTATTCCTTGACTTACAACAGTTGGTTTACTGACCATTCAAAATTACAACAGCACTGAAAAATGGGACAGGACTATTTTTCACAGTTATGATCTTTGCACCATCCCTATGATCCCATGATCAAAATATGGGCTGTCGGCAGCAGTCTCACATTTCTGACGGTCGCAATGTCCCTTGGTCCCATGATCCCCTTTTGTGACCCGACAAGTAAAGTCAGCGGGGAAGCCAGATTTATTTAACAACCGGGTTACTAACAACTGCAGTGATTCACTTAATAACCATGGCAAGAAAAATCGTAAAAGAGGCTAAAACTCACTTAACAAATGTCTCACTTGACAACAAATAAATGTTGGGCTCCATTGTGGTTGCAAGTTAAGGACTGCCTGTATTTCCATCTCTCCTTTTGGTTCCTGTGCAGCTGTGGGAGAAATACGGCCCCGTCTTCACGGTCTACTTTGGAAACCGCCCGATTGTGGTCTTGTGTGGCTATGAAGCAGTGAAGGAGGCCCTGATTGACAAGGCAGAAGAATTCTCTGGGAGGAAAACCAACCATACCCTGCAGAGGACCTTCCAGGGTTATGGTGAGGGCCCCAGACTGGTGGGGCAGAAGTAGGCCAGGCTGCCCCCTTTTCCTGCCCACAGGGCCCATTGCTCTCCTCTGTTCCCAGCAGAGATTGTATTCAACAGGTTCTGACCAGTTCTAGAGAACCAATATAAATTTTGAGTAGTTTGGAGAACTGATAAATATCACCTCTGGCTGGCCCCACCCCCACCCCCATCTATTCTCAGCCTCCTGAGTCCCAGCTGATCAGGAGGAAATGGGGTTTTTGCAGTATCCTTCCCCTGAAGAGGGGAGGGAATTGGGATTTTGCAGTATCCTTCCCCTGGAGAGGGGACAGAATGGGAATTTTGCAGTATCCTTCCCCTGGGCAATGGGAATTTTGAGTATCCTTCAAATGGAGTGAAGAGAGAATGGGAATTTTGCAGTATCCTTCCCCTGGAGAGGGGAGGGGATGGGGATTTTGCAGTATCCTTCAACTGGAGTGTAGAGAGAATGGGATTTTTGCAGTATCCTTCCCCTGGAGAGGGGAGGGGATGGGGATTTTGCAGTATCCTTCAACTTGAGTGAAGAGAGAATGGGAATTTTTCAGCTCAGTTGTCTCGCATGTCCACACCAGGCTTGCCCCGCTCACCCACTTCCTTTGCTGGAGTGGAGGATTGGGAGCGGAGGCATTCTACTCCCTCTCTCCCCCTGATTTCTCCCTGGCTATGCTCGTGGAGGAAGGAGGCAGTGATACTGGCTGGTGCTCTCTTCACTTATTGCTCACCAGTGTCACCCCTGCGGCCCGACGGGGGCTGCCCTTCCTGCTCTGCTTAGCTGGGTGGCTGGCCAGGAAAGCGGCAAGTGGTGCGAGTGCTGGCCACCATCCCTGCCTCCTTCCTCTGTAAGCCACAGCAGCGGAGAAACAGAGACTGATCCAGCTGATCCAGTCCCCCTTACACATGCGTCTTGCATTGCAGCAAGTGTTTTGTGTCTGTGTGTGTGTGTGTGTGTGAGAGAGAGAGAGAGAGAGAGGGAGAGGGAGAGAGAAAGAGAGGGAGAGAGAGAGAGAGGGAGGGAGGGAGAGAGGGAGGGAGGGAGGGAGAGAGAGAGAGGGAAGGAGGGAGAGAATGGGAGAGAGAGAGAGAGGGAGAGAGAGAGGGAGAGAGAGAGGGAGAGAGAGAGAGGGAGAGGGAGAGAGAGAAAAAGAGAGAGAGGGAGAGAGAGGGAGAGAGAGACGTGCGGGCCTTCCGTTGTGTGCCCAACACCTTTGGACACCCACCAGGTCATCCGCCGAGTGGCAGAGAAGTCTGGCTTGGGCAAAAAGAAAAAAGGCCTTTTGAAATTAGCCCTCTCTGCCGCTCTGCTAAAAAGGCGGGAACAAAGGCCAAGAGATAACAGGATGACTAAGCATATTCGGTTAATCCCCAGAGTGGTAAGAAGCTTGTGAGAAAAATATCTCAGATATAATTTCTTCATACCAAAAAATGGTCGCGGAGACTATGGCAACAGGAAGCAGCTATTTTATTTCACCTGCGCAGGTGGCCCCCCATCCAAATGGGAATGGGAATGACTACCAGATACATAGGCGAACCTTAAATACACAAAATGACGTATCATATGCCTCATAACTTGGATACAAAAATATAATTGCATGCACAAAATACAATGTGAAAAGTACATGGAAAGGAGCCCCAAAGGGCCTTGCTTTCCCAGAACTTCAACAATAAGATCATTACCGGCTTCCTGCAAAACATGTCCTGTCACTCCCTGTTACAAAGGAAGTTTCCAAGCTATTTTCTGATCAGGTCACTGTAACCTTCCAAGTTGTGATTTTCCAGAAAAGCTTGCTTGCTGGTCAGATATCCAAGATGGAGTCTATCAGGTTCCTCAAAGACCCTCATCCACCTCACCCAAATAATTCAGGGTTACTATTATGATTGTCTCAAGGCTGAGTTGGGAATTCTGTGAATTGGCTTGAAGGACACAGAATGCCGTTATCATAGGATTTATTGGGCATGGGTTTTAGCTCATAGAATATATCTATGAATATAATTGGAAGGGATATGTGTGTGTGTGTGAGAGAGGAGGGGGATGAGAAAGAAAGTAAGAGAGAAAGGAAGGAAGGAAGGAAGGATGGGGGATACCCACAAGAAAAAAGAGAGAGACAAAGAAAGAAAGAAAAAGAAAGAAGGAAAGAAAGAAAGTGGGGGAGAGATACAAAAGGAAGAACGGAAGGAACGATGGATGGATGGATGGAAAGAATTAAGGAAGGAAGGAAGGAAGGAAGGAAAGAAAGAAAGAAAGAAAGAAAGAAAGAATGTCAACTTCTGTGTTGACATTCCACGCGTACCACTGACGGAGCTGGATATCAGATTACAGTAGCTGGTTTGAGATGAGTGGTTTTATTGGGCAATGTGATTTATGATGCAGTGTGAGAGGAGGAAAGGAACAGGGGCAAAGTTCAGAAACAGATAGACCAAGGGAAAGAAATGACTGCTAATAAATCTTGCCTAATGAAGCTGCATAAGGAACATTGGCTCTTATTATATGTTCGTTACACCATTGTTGGGAAACTTTACAGAGAAGCTATTACCACAATTGAGCCTAAATTTTTGGCTGGTAAGCAAGAGCATTGTTAAGTGAGTTTCACCACATATTCCAAATTGGCCATGCCCACCTGGCCAAATGATCCTCAAGCCACTCCCACAAAACAGGTCACACCTACAGAATAGGTTCTAAACTTTTTTGAAACCCACCACTGGAATGGGGATTTTGCAGTATCCTTCCCCTGGAGTGGAGAGGAAATGGGGATTTTGCAGAATCCTTCCCCTGGAGTGGGGAGGAAACGAGGATTTAGCAGTATCCTTCTGGAATAGAGAGGAAAAGGGGATTTTGCAGTATCCTTCCCCTGGAGTGAGGAGTGCATGGGGAGTTTGCAGAATCCTTCATCTGGAAGGGAGAGGAAATGGGGATTTTGCAATAAGTTGGCCATGCCCACCTGGTCACATAACCGCCAAGCCACTCCCCCTGGTCACATGACCATCAAGCCACTCCCACAACCTACAGAATAGGTTCTAAAATTTTTTGAAACCCACCACTTGAATGGGGATTTTGCAGTAACCTTCACATGCCACGTGCACAAAGCCACTTCTACCTAATCAGGACACACCCATCAAGCCACGCCCACAGAACCAGTAGTAAAAAAAATTGAATCCCACCACTGATTCCCAGGGGTGGTCTTTTCCGATGGGGATCGCTGGAAACAGCTGCGCCGGTTCTCCCTGACCATCCTGAGGAATTTTGGAATGGGGAAGAAATCCATTGAGGAGCGGATTCAAGAGGAGGCCCAGTTGCTGCTGGAGGAATTTCAGAAGACCCAAGGTGAGGCTGGGGATTGGGAGAGAGGTAGGGTGAAAGTTTAAAAGTTTGAAAGGCCTCTGGGCCAACCAACTGACCGTCCAACCCCATTATAGCAACACTGAGGTCAGATGTCAAGATGTCCAGAACATAAACGTAGAATCAGAGGGCTGGAGGGGACCTGAGAGGTAGGGAGACCTTGAGCAGGGGCTCAGACTGGAAGGTTTCTGGTCTAGGAGATGCTTGGGCTGAAAAAGAGCATCATAGAATGTGGTTCTTTGCTGACTCAAAGAGGCATCTGTTCGGACCGAGGTTTCCCAAGAGCATGAAGCCAACTCCTGGTCCTGACAAAAAAACCCTTTTATTAATTGACTGTGAATTCTCCTCATTCACATGCAGCAAAGTCTTTCAAGGGAGGATTTACAGTAACAGACCTTATCTGGCTTGGAGAGCTGCCAAGCCGATATTTGCAAAACTTGGCAGAGCTTTGGAGAGTCACGGACCAATTAGTAAACTAATTGTCTCCTGCAAACTCCACTCCCCTTTCGCTCCTCTTTTATTTCCTCTGGGAGGGGCCATTCATCGTCCACCTATGGCCTTACTCCCAGGTTGACCCTTGTTCTTTATCTGTTCCCTTCGTCTGGCAACTCTGCGCGTGCGCACACTGGGAACAGGCTCCAGCTGTTCTTCTGCCTCACTGATGTCTGACTCTGAAGGCAGCTGATAACTGTCAGACGGCCCTGGCCCCCTCTCTGCCTCCAACACAGAGCCCTCCTCAGAGCCTTCCCCAGACTCCAGGACTGGCCCAGGTTCCTCCCCAACCCTCCTCACTGTCCGAATCTGCTGCCAGCTCCACTGGCTGCTGGTGGGCCACAGCAGCATCAGGCATCCCTTCCTCTCCAAATAATTACATACAGGGGAAGAGAGAGCCCACCTTACACCCCTCCCAAAATTCTTTACCTCTTTGGCCTAAGCAGTTCCTATGACATGTTGACACACCTTTCTTTCTTTCTTTCTTTCTTTCTTTCTTTCTTTCTTTCTTTCTTTCTTTCTTTCTTTCTTTCTTTCTTTCTTTCTTTCTTTCTTTCTTTCTTTCTTTCTTTCTTTCTTTCTCCGGACTAGAGAAGCCTTTCAGCCCCATCTTCTTGCTCAGCTGCTGCGTGTCCAACGTCATCTGTTCCATCGTCTTCGGCAATCGCTTCGATTACAAAGACAAGGAGTTTCTGGCTGTCATGAAGATGATGAATGATGGTTTTCGGCAGATGAGCGACAGCTGGTCTCAGGTAGCTCCACCACACTCCTCGCCTCCCTCCAGCAAAATGGGGGGATCCGAGACGGCTCCTCCCTTGGACAAGCTGGCACTGTCCGAAGATGCTGGGCAGCTGCCATGGCTTGGGAGGATTAGAACTCTGGTCCAAGATACAGGGGGAGGAAAGGGCCCTTGAAATAAAAAATCTGCAAGGTTATTTAAGTTCCTCTGATATCAGCCTAATTCTGCAAATGCATCTGCTGATTTATTCTTTTTTACTCCAAAGTTTTTTATTTTTTACAAACATACCAGTGTGTGAACTGTGTGGTACAATAGTATCATACACTTCATACCTCCCCAAAATAGTATTACTCATGTTTGTTTCATTTAAACACATTTACATAATCCTGGTAATAATACACACCTTTATATTAAATTATAATCTTTAAATTGTTTCGTTATTCAATATTTCAATATGTTATTTTTATACCAATCACCCCATATTAATTCTCATTCCTTTTGATATGAATAAAATAGTATCAATAAGATTTGTTACATTTTACAAACTTACATATGCAGAAGATAATGGTGGATATAAAAATAACATATCAAAATATTGAATAATTGAAAAACGAAGGATTATGTTGAATAAGCAAATAAGGAAAGATCTTAATTTAAATATATAAGTTTGTTAAATGTAATAAATATGATGGCGAAATATTTTATGAAAGATGGTATTAATAAGTGTATTTAAGTAATATGGGGATTGACATAAAAACAATATATAGAATTACTGACTGTTGATTTATTCTTGAAATGCTGCATTAATTAACCGATTAATTGTCCCTTTGGCTATGCATCCACCAGCTGGAAGGAACTCTTTTCTGACACATCCTTCTCTTTTCTTTTCTTTTTTTCTTTTCTTATTAAAAAGGTTTTTTTATTAACTACTGTATTTTTCAGAGTATAAGACGCACCCAGGTTTTGAAGAGGCAAATTACAAAAAAAGGTAGGTAGATAGATAGAGGGAGAGAGAGGGAGAGAAAGAAAGAGCAATACAGTAGGTAGGTAGGTAGGTGGGTAGAAAAAGTAGATAGGTAGGTACATAAAGGAATAGAGAGAGAGAGAGTGAGAGAAATACAGTAGATAGGTAGGGAGAGAGAGAGTAGGTAGATAAGTTGATGTTTCCAGGTGCATTTATCCATGTCCTGGAGAAGGAAATCGTTGACAAACCTTAGGACTTTGTTTCTCCTGGCACAGAAACAGTTAAAGAACTTTCCAAAGGAAAA
This sequence comes from Rhabdophis nuchalis, assembly GCA_039707465.1. Lineage (NCBI taxonomy): Eukaryota > Metazoa > Chordata > Lepidosauria > Squamata > Natricidae > Rhabdophis > Rhabdophis nuchalis. The sequence continues at coordinate 27,251,003 of CM077643.1, forward strand.
TAAACCCCTTTTTGCAGTCTGCAAACCTCTCCAAAATGGCCCATTTATCCGTGAAAAGGGGACGGTTTTTTTTTTAAATAAAAAGCATGAATAGCCCTGCGGGGGTTTGCAGAGTGCTCCGGGGTGTGTGTGTCAAAAATGAGCAAAGAAATGGCCCATTTATCGCAAAAACAGGCCATTTTTGTGTCAAATAAATTGCATGCATAGCCCTATGGAGCCTTATAGAGTGCTGCTGGGGGCTGGAGGGTGGTGGCGTTTTAGGCTCATTTCTGCCCTCCCCAGCCCCCAGGAGTTCTCTGAAAGTCTCTATAAGGCTAGGCACAGCCAGTTTGGTGAAGGGGGTGAGGTTCCAGGAGGAAAATAAAATGCTGTATTCGATGTATAAGACGCACCCAGATTTGCAGCCTCTTTTTAGAGGAAAAAAGGTGCGTCTTATACTCTGAAAAATATGGTCAACATTAAAAACGTCCATTTCTGCACATGGCCTGAAACATCCTTTTCCTCTCATTTCCCGCAGTTCTACGATATCTACGCCAACCTCCTGAGATACTTCTCAGGGCCCCACACCAAGATCCATGACATCCTGGAGGACATGAGGCTTTTCATTGGCAGGAGGGTGAAGAAAAACAAGGAGACGTTGGACCCCAACTTTCCCCGGGATTACATCGACTGCTTTCTCATCCAGATGGAGAAGGTAGGAGGGAGGGAGGGAACCAAGCATGATTTCCCTAGCTATGAGGCTCTGGACACAGGGGGCTTTGCCACAGGGCAAAAGATGCCCCAGGGACAGCAGCACACTGTCCCTTCCTAAGCAACCACAATCACCAAAGGACAGGAAGGTTGGGAGATTTGAGCTTCTCAGACGGATTTCTGAAAAAGAACTTCCAATCCAGCCGAAGAGAAAGCTAGGGGACATGTAAGGTGTCCAGAAGGCCACCAGGCCACAGTCTCTGCAGCTGCACCAGGTCCAAGCCCCCTTTCCACTCTCATTCCAAGGGCAGCCTTGGGATGCCCAGTGTTCTGACTGAGGCTTCCCGAGATCCTCACTGTCTAAATTTGCTGCCAGCTCCGATAGCCGCTGGCAGGCCATAACATCCAGCTCCTTTCCTACAGAGTGTAGATATGGGGATGGACGCAGATGAAGCAGGAAAGGGGCCAGCAGTGGAGACAGCCCATCCCCTGGGAACTGCTTTATTCATTTATTTATTTATTAAATTTATACCCCGCCCTTCTCCAAACGGACCCAGGGCGGCGCACAGGAATACTAAAATACATACAAAAACATATAAAATTTTAAAAAACGTATTCCAATAGAATCCTGCGCTAAAAACCAAATTAAAATCCCCAAATTTAAAACTATCTAAAAGTCAGTAATGGAGGTTACGCTAGGCCGGCTAGATGGAACAGATGTGTCTTAAGACACTTGTGGAAGAGGCGGAGGTCGGAGATGGTGCGAAGTTCAGGGGGTAAGTTGTTCCAAAGGGCTGGGCCCGCCACAGAGAAGGCTCTTCCCCTGGGTGTCGCCAGTCGGCATTGTCCAGCCGACGGCACCCTGAAGAGGCCCTCTCTGTGGGAGCGTATTGGTCTGAGGGATGTATGGGGCAGGAGGCGGTCTCGCATATAACTAGGCCCCGAGCCAGGGAGCGCTTTAAAGATGGTCATCAGAACCTTGAGACCTCCCCCAAACGAGCCATGTTTCTGAAAGACAAACTGTTGATAAAATGGCTCGATTCCTTTACCCCTGTTGGAAGCGGGACATCAGTTGTGGCTGGGATTCAACCACGGGTGTCCAACCTGGCAATTTTTAAGTCCTGTGAACTTCAACTCCCATGCTGGCTGGGGAATTCTGGGAATTGAAGTCCACAGGTCTTAAAAATTGCCAGAATTGTATATTCCAATTTAGACCTTGAAACTTGAAATGGACAATGAAAGGGAGAAGCTCCGTTGAAACAAAATTCTGTTTGAAGTGATCTGACAGCTGCACCAAATCCTGGAAAGACAGAATGCCTGATTTATTCAACACTACCTGTACCCGGCTATGCATTGCTGTAGCCCAGTCTGGTTAAATGGCCAACCAATCTGTGTGTAGATCTACACCTGCACACATACACACAACCACCGTATAACCCCCAACCTACCTACCTACTGTATTTCTTCCTCTCTCCCTCTACCTACCTACCTACCTACCTACCTACCTACTGTATTTCTCCCTCTCTATCCATCTACCTACCTACCTACTGTATTTCTCCCTCTCTCTCTCTATTCCTCTACCTACCTACCTACTGTATTTCTTCCTATCTATCTATCCCTCTACCTTCCTAACTACGTACCTACTGTATTTCTTCCTTTCTCCCTTTACCTACCTATCTACCTCCCTCCCTCCCTACTGTATTTCTCCCTCTCTCTATTCACCTACCTACCTACCGTATTTCTCCCTCTCTATCTATCATCCAACCTACCTACCTGCCTGCCTGCCTGCCTGCCTACTTACCTACTGTATTCCTTTCTCCCCCTATCTATCTACCTACCTACCTACCTACCTACCTACCTACCTACCTACCTACTGTATTTCTCTCTCTCTCGCTATCCCTCTACCTACCTACCTAATGTATTTCTCCCTCTCTATCTATCCCTCCACCTACCTACCTACCTACCTACCTACCTACCTACCTACTGTATTTCTCCCTCTCTACCTACCTACCTACCTACCTACCTACCTACCTACCTACCTACCTACTTACCTACCTATCTACTGTATTTCTACCATTCTCCCTCTATCTACCTACCTGCCTACCTACCTACTGTATTTCTCCCTATCCTATCTCTCTCTCTCTCTCTCTCTCTCTCTCTCTCTCTCTCTCTCTCTCTCTCTCTCTCTCTCTCTCTCTCTCTCTCTCTCTCTCTCTCTCCCTCCCTACCTACCTACCTACCTACCTACCTACCTACTTTTTTAAAAAAAATTAAATTTATACCCCGCCCTTCTCCAAACGGACCCAGGGCGGCGCACAGGAATATTAAAAATACATACAAAACCATATAAAATTTTTAAAAACTTATTCAATAAAATCCTGTGCTAAAACCAAATTAAAATCCCCAAATTTAAAACTATCTAAAAGTCAGCAATGGAGGTTACGCTAGGCCGGCGAGAGGGAACAAATGTGTCTTTAGACACTTGCGGAAGAGGCGGAGGTCGGAGACGGTGCAAAGTTCAGGGGGTAGGTCGTTCCAAAGGGCTGGGCCCGCCACAGAGAAGGCTCTTCCCCTGGGTGTCGCCAGTCGGCACTATCCGGCTGACAGCACCCTGAGGAGGCCCTCTCTGTGGGAGCGTATCGGTCTGAGGGATGTATGGGGCAGGAGGCGGTCTCGCATATAACTAGGCCCCGAGCCATGGAGCGCTTTAAAGATGGTCGTCAGAACCTTGAAGCGCACCCGAAAGACTACAGGAAGCCAGTGCAGCTCGCGCAGGATTGGTGTTATGTGGGAGTGTCTAGGCGCTCCCGTAATCACCCGCGCGGCGGCATTCTGGACTAACTGCAGCTTTCGAGTGCACCTCAAGGGAAGCCCCATGTAGAGAGCATTTAGTAGTCGAGTCGAGAGGTGACGAGTGCTTGAGTGACTGTGCGTAAGGCATCCCGGTCCAGTAAGGGGCGCAATTGGTGCATCAGACGTACCTGATGAAACGCCCCCCTGGCCACGGCCGCCACATGGTCCTCCATAGACAGCCGGGAATCCAGGAGGACACCCAAATTGCGCGCCCTCTCCACGGGGGCCGGTGTTTCGCCCCCAATGGCCAGAGTTGGAATAATCTGGCTGAACCGGGGTGCCGGAAGCCACAGCCACTCAGTCTTGGACGGGTTGAGCTTGAGTTTGTTACTACCCATCCAGATCCGTACGGCCTCCAAACACCGGGACATAACCTCGACGGCATCGTTGGGGTGGTCTGGGGTGGATATGTACAACTGAGTATCATCAGCGTACAGATGATATCCCACCCCAAAACCACGGATGATCTCACCCAGCGGCTTCATATATGTGTTAAACAGTAGGGGCGAGAGGACCGACCCCTGAGGAACCCCACATATGAGGGGCCTCGAGGCCGACCTCTGCCCCCCTGCAAACACATATTGCGACCGACCAGGGAGGTAGGACAAGAACCACCGCAGAACGGTGCCTCCCAGCCCCAACCCCCCCCCCAGTCGGCGCAATAGGATGCCATGGTCGATGGTATCAAAAGCCGCTGAGAGGTCTAATAGGACTAGGATAGAGGAATATCCTCTATCCCGCGCCCTCCAGAGATCATCAACCAATGCGACCAATGCCGTCTCGGTGCTGTGCCCGGGTCGGAAGCCGGACTGGCGCGGGTCTAGATAATCAACTTCCTCCAAGTGTCGCGGAAACTGTTGATCCACCACACTGTCTACAACCTTCACTAAAAAGTGAAGGTTGGAGACGGGACGATAGTTCTCTAATAATGCTGGATCCAGGGACGGCTTCTTGAGGAGGGGCCTTACTACCGCCTCTTTCAAGACGGCAGGTAAGGACCCCTCACTCAAAGATGCATTGACAATGCCCTGGAGCCAGCCTCGTGTCGTCTCCCAGGATGCCAGTACAAGCCAGGAGGGACACGGGTCCAATAAACATGTGGTAGCCCTAAGTCTCTTTGACAACTTGTCCATATCCTCGGTAGTAACAAAATCAAACTCCTCCCAAGATGGTGTCTCAAGAGCAGCCTCGGACCGCTCAACTGGACCACTGTCGATGGAGGGTAGCTCACTCCGAATCCGAGTGATTTTCTCCGGCAGATAAATCCCAAATTCCTCTGCTCGACCCTGTAAAGGGGCTTCCCGCGGCCTCTGTTGAAGGAGGGAGCGGGTCACCCCAAACAGGGCGGCAGGGTGGTTATCTGCGGATGCAATAAGAGTGGCACAATACTCATGTTTGGCCACTCTTATCGCCACTAAGTAAGTCCTAATATAGGTTCTCACTAGGTTCTCCATCTGCTCTCTAGGCATCTCTTGTGGTGCTTCATCTCCCTAAGCTCCTCGGTGAACCAAGGAGCCCGGATGGTTCGTCGCCGCAAGAGAGGCCGCAAGGGCGCGACTCGGTCCAAGGCCCCCGTGGCCGCACTTAACCATGCGGCCACTAGGTCCTCAGTCGAGTCGTGGGGCAAGTCCACAGGAATTGGCCCAAGCTCCCTTTGGAACCTTACCGGGTCCATCAGGAGCCTGGGGCGGAACCATATAGGAATGTCCGGTTCCGCCTCCCCGCGGTGAGGTGCGGCGATCGGAAAGTCGAGCCGAAGGAGTGCGTGATCTGTCCATGACAGGGGTGTGATGACTAGATCCCCTATTCCCAGATCACTACTCCACTGTCCCAAGACGAAGATTAAGTCCAGGGCGTGTCCGCCCTCGTGAGTAGGGCCTACAACTACTTGGGTCAGGTCCATGGCTGTCATGGAAGCTATGAACTCCCGAGCTACACCAGAGGTTTCGCCTGCTGACAGCAGGTTAAAGTCCCCCATGACCAAAAGTCTGGGGGTCTCAACCGCCGCCTCGGCTATCACCTCTAGGAGCTCGGGCAGGGCTGTTGTTGCATAGCGAGGAGCCAGTCTGACCTCTCACTAGGACCAAGGGGCCATTTCTGTTTTGGGAAAACCAGCGCTTAGTCAGCCTCCAATCAGGAGGCTTGTCTCACCTAGTGTGCATCCCGCAACCCAACTGGAAAGCTTTCTTCAATCCCTACCCCCAGAGCTTCTCATGCACTTGGGGTCCACTTTCAGGAGAAGAACAACCCGGACAGCGAATTCAACCAGAAGAACCTGGAGTTGACTGTCCTGAACCTGTTTTTTGCGGGGACAGAGACGATCAGCTCCACCCTGCGATACGGATTTCTGTTGCTGATGAAGTACCCTGAAGTGCAAGGTATTTTGGCAGGGGGGGTGTAATTGAACCCCACCGCAGCACATGTCTCTAGGCCAGGAAGCATCTCTCCCCCCCTCCAAGTCTCACCGGGATTGCTAGGCCAGTGAGAAGTTGCTGTGAGCTGCACAAAAGCCTAGATTCAGCCTCAGAGCCAACCATGGAGGAGGTCATGCCAGAAGCTTCCCCTGCCATGGGACGTAGGAAGGGGGATACCAGCCCCATGACCCTTAACAACATCCCCCTCAGCAAGTGGAGACCCCTCCTGTCCAGTTCTTTGCTCCCACCCCCCAGCTGCCGATCCAGGCGCGTCAGAGAGAGTGCAGTCGAAGCCACTAAATTTATGGCCATGTTTTTCCAGCAAAGATCCAGGAAGAAATTGACCGCGTGATTGGTCAGAACCGGATCCCCAACATTGAAGACCGGAGCCAAATGCCCTACGTGGATGCGGTCATCCACGAAGTGCAGCGGTTCAGCGACCTCATCCCCATGAATGTGATCCACGCAGTCACCCGTGACACAGAATTCAGAGGCTACCTCATTCCGAAGGTCAGAATCTTGCTGAGGGGGAGACTGGCCAAGGGGCACCAGGATGGCATGCCACCCTGGGCACTGGCTGGGCTGCCTAGCAGGATCGGGCAAAGATATCTAGAAGCTGAGGAGGGCTGGCCAGAAGGCAAGAGTCCTGGCTGGAGAGTTCTATGGCTCAAAAACAGTACCCCAGAAGTGGTATTCACCAGGTTCTGACCAGCTCCGGAGAATCGGTAGCAGAAATTTTGAGTAGTTTAAAGCAGGGGTCCCCAACCTTTTTTTCACCAGGGACCGGTTTCATTTTAAAGAAAATTCTGCGGACCGGCTGAGGGGCTCAGCAGTCATGTGACTGGGTGGGCGTGGCCAACTTTGAAAATGTGAAACTCACTTAACAATGATCTTAGTTAGCAACCAAACTTTTGGCCTCAACTGTGGTCATAAGTTCTTTCTTTCTTTCTCTCTCTCTCTTTCTTTCTCTTACTTTGTCTCTGTCTCTCTTTCTCTCTCTCGCTATTTCTTTCTCTCTCTTTCCCTTTCTCTCTATTTCTTTCTCTTTCCCTCTTTCTGTATCTTTTCCTGTCTCTTTCTTTCCTTTCTGTCTCTTTCTCTCTGTCTCTTTCTCTCTCCCACTTTTTTCTTTCTTTCTCTCTTTGTGTCTCTCCTTCATCCGCCCATTTCTGTCACTCTGTGTGTGTGTGTGTGCGTGTGTCTGTCTGTCTTGCATTCATTCAATCACTCCTTCTGTGTCTCTGTCTATCTTTCTCTCCCTCCCTCCCTCTGTCTCTCTATGTGTGTCTGTCGTCGTCCCGTCCCCCCGCCCCCAGCCTCCTCATCCCGCCTACCACGCTTGGTCGCTCGTTCGCTTGTTCAGGCTCCGTGGCTGGATAGGTGCCGGGCTGGAGAGGAGGAGGAGGGAGGGGGGCAGCCCATTGGGCAAAGCGCACGGGAGAACGCAGGAGGATGGTGGGGGCTCTTCCTCCACCCTCGTCGACGGAGGGACTCCTGTGCGCCGCCGGAGCAACCCGCCAGTTCCCTCCCCAGCCCGCAGAGCCTCCGCAGTCCCTGGAAGAAAATGAGTGGCCGGCATGCCAGCAGGGGAGGGAATCGGTGGCCGGTCCGGCGGCGTCCAGGAATCCCTCCGTCGACGAGGGTGGAGGAAGAGGCACACTCCAACGGCGCGAACAGCCGCGCCTGCGTTCTCCCGCGCGCTGTGCTCAGGGGGCTGCCTCCTCCTCCCTCCTCCTCCTCTCTAGCCCTGCGGCCCGGCTCCCATCCAGCCACGGACCGGCACCGGTCCGCGGCCCGGGGGTTGGGGACCCCTGGTTTAAAGAACCGGTAAATACCATCTCTGACTGGCCCCACCCCCCATCTATTCTCTACCTCCTGAGACGCAGCTGATTGGAAGGGAATGGGGATTATGCAGTAACCTTCCCCTGTCACCAAGCCATGGAGATCGTCTCTTGGCCGCCTTCCTCAGATCGCTCGGGCATCTTGTGTCCCCTGGCCAAAAGAACCTCTGCCCCTTCTCTTCCTCAGGGCACAGAAGTCTATCCCCTGCTCAGCACTGTCTTGCATGACGGCACCAAGTTTAAAAGCCCCAAAGGGTTCCACCCGGAGAACTTCCTTGATGAGAAGGGACGCCTGAAGAGGAACAACGCCTTCGTCCCCTTCTCTGCAGGTACAGACACACCGGGCCCCCACTTTTCCCCACTGACCCTCCTGGGCCAGGCTTCTTGGCTGCCCTTGGGATTTTTCCTTTTACGGCCTGCTTTTCCAGTTTCCATGCCAAGCTGGCATTGGGGGCTGCCTCGGCATTTCTTGTGCAAGCTGGATGCCCCTTTGCCCACACTGGCAATTGAGGGACCCAGGCGAGAAGGTAGCCCTCTAGGCATTGGTCCTGGGAGTTGAAATCCTCCGGGCTTAAAGTTGCAAAGCCGTCTGGGGAATTCTGGGAGTTGAAGTCCACCAGCTGCCAAGGAAGGGGACTCCTGCTCTAAACTGCTTCTCCCGGCCTCTCCTCGCAGGGAAACGCATCTGCTTGGGGGAAGCCCTGGCCCGGATGGAGCTCTTCCTCTTCTTCACCACCATCCTGCAATGGTTCCAGCTGAAGCCTGTGGTGGAGCCCAAGGACATCAACCTAACACCCCAAGAGGTCGGCTTTGCCACCATCCCGCCCCTGTATGAGCTCTCGGTTGTCCCCCGCTGAGTGGAGGAAGCTGAATATATCAACAGCATTCCTCTGGTCCACTGATTTTGTCACTTTGTCAAAGAATTCAATTAGATTCGTCTGGCATGATCTGTTTTTGACAAACCTATGTTGGCTTTTGGCTATTACTTTGTTTGCTTCTAGGTGTTCACTTATTTGTTGTTTAATTATCTTTTCCAGAATCTTTCCTGGTATTGAGGTCAGGCTGATGGGTCTATAGTTTCCTGGATCTGTTTTTTTCCCTTTTTTGAAGATGGGAACCACATCTGCTCTTTTCCAGTCTTCTGGCAGTTCCCCGGTGCTCCAGGATCTCTGAAAGATATAGTTCAGTGGTTCTGAGATCTCGTCTGCCAGTTCCTTCAGGACCCTGGGGTGTAATCCATCCGGTCCTGGTGATTTGAACTCGTCCAGGGCAGACAGGTGCTCACTTACCATTTTCTTCCCTATTTCAACTTGTGTTCCTAATCTGATATTTGTGGTGCTGTTTTTGATTGGTTGGACTGTTTTATCCCTTTGTGTAAAGACAGATGCAAAAAAAGAGTTAAATAGTTCTGCTTTCTCCCTGTTGCTTATCATCTTCTTGCCGTTTTCTCCCAGCAGTGGACCAATTGTTTCCTTAACCTTTTTCTTATTTTTAACATGTTGGAAGAAGCTTTTTTTGTTATTTTTTACTTTTTTGGCAAGCCTTTCTTCATTGCGAGCCTTAGCTTTCCTCACTTCATCTTTACAGGCTCGGGCTATTTGCTGATATTTTGCCTTGGTTATGTCCCCCTTTTTCCACTTTTTATATTTATCCTTTTTGTCTTTCAATTTGTCAGAGAGTTCTTTATGCAGCCATGCTGGTTTCTTTTGGGAACTGTTATTTTTCTTCTTCATTGGTATTGCGCTGGACTGGGCTTTTATAATCTCATTTTTCAAAATTTCCCAAGCTTCCTGAGTTGTTTTCCCCTTGAGGATTCTCATCCATGGAATCCTTCCCAAGCTCTCTCTGAGTTTATTGAAATTAGCTCTCTTGAAGTCTAAGACTCTAGTTTGACTTTGTTCAACTACTTTTGTTTGCATAATGTTGAATTCCAGTATTTCATGATCGCTTGCCCCCAAAGTTCCTGTAGCTTCTACACCTTCTATCATTTCCTCTCTGTTAGTGAGAATTAAGTCCAATATTGCTGATCCCCTTGTTCCCTTCTCTACCTTTTGGGAAACAAAGTTGTCTGCTAGGTTTCTTAGGAACCTGTTGGATCTTCCACTTGGTGCAGAGTTTGTTTCCCAATTGATGTCAGGGTAGTTAAAATCTCCCATTACTATTGCAGTGTGCTTCCTACATACCTTAGTTAGCTGGTTAGCAAAAAGTACATCCACTTCCTCTGCTTGGTTGGGTGGCCTGTAGTATAGACCTATGACAATATCATTCCCCCCCCATCCTTTAATATTGACCCAAATACATTCAAGATAGTTCTCATCATTGTTGTGCTCTATTTCTGTAGAGATGTAATTATTTCTTATATATAGTGCAACTCCACCTCCTCTTTTATTTGGTCTATTTCTTTTAAATAATTTAAATCCTTCTAGCTGTATGTTCCATTTGTGGGTTTCATCCCACCAAGTTTCTGTAATGGCAACAATATCGTATCTGCCCTCATTTACTTGAATTTCTAATTCACCCTGTTTATTCCTCATACTCTGTGCATTGGTGTATAGACATTTGAGTCCATTTTGATTGACCCTGTGTTTTCTGTCTACGAAACCTGTGTTATGCCTGACTATGGTTCTCTTTGCCCCTATTTCTTTGCCACTTGTATGGTTCATGTACATGGTATGGCACTCACTGTTAATTGTTTGGTTTTGCTTGACAGCAGTGTTGGTAATATTACCCGCACCAATATCTATGTTACATGCACTGATAACCCTATGAATTTTAGTTTGCTGGGGACAGAAATATTCTTTATCTATTGATTCTCTGTCCCCACTATTCAGTTTAAATGTTTAGCCAGGAAATCTGTGAATTTAGTGCCAAGTAACTCAGTCCCTTTCTTGGATGGGTGCAAACCATCTCTTTTGTACAGTTTATCATTGGACCAGCTGCAGGCATCATGACTAATAAGACCAAAGCCTTCCTTTTTACACCACTCCTTTAGCCACACATTAAACTCTGCTATGCACTGGCCCTTTCCTTTTTGTTCCTTGTATACTGGTATGATCTCTGAGAAGATAAGCCTACAACCTGTACTACTAAGTTCGTACCCCAAACTCTGGAAATCATTACAAATTATGGAATTGGGCCCTAAATTTATCAAAGCAGTTCAGGCTATATATACAACACAATCAGCAAGATTATTGCTCAATAAGGCACTATCAGATTGGATCCCAATACATAGAGGTACTAGACAAGGATGCCCGCTATCGCCACTTTTATTCATCTTGACACTGGAACCCCTTCTAAATAATATTAGGCAAGAAAAAAATATTAAAGGTCTGTATACTAGAGGGGAAGAATACAAGATACAGGCATTTGCAGATGACCTGGTCTTTGTGATGGAAGAACCCCTGATTTCAGGACCAAGGCTAATTACAATAATAGAAGAATATGAAGAGGTGGCCGGGTTAAAAATTAACAAACAAAAAACTAAAATGTTGACAAAAAATATGACAGGGCTACAAAAACAACAAATACAGAAACTACTAGAAATTGAAAGTGTCAAAAAAGTTAAATATTTGGGAATTTGGCTAACTAATAGAATTAAATTATCATAAATTAATAGGTGAAATGACAAAACAACTGGAAAATTGGAATAAAATTCCGCTATCACTGTTAGGGAGGATAGCTGCCATAAAAGCATACATCCTCCCAAAATGGATATACTTATTCCAAACAGCTCCCACAAAATTAAATAAAGAATTCTTCCAAAAGCTAGACCACATCTCATTAAAATTTGTATGGCAAGGAAAAAAAGCACGCATAAAAAAGAAAATGCTTCAGGAACACAAGCTAAAAGGAGGCTTGGGACTCCCAAATTGGGAACTTTATCATCATGCCTCTATTTTGATCTGGGTTAAAGATTGGATTACCCTAACAAGAGGACGAATATTATCAATAGAAGGATATGATTTGCTTCAGGGATGGCACTCGTCACTTTGGCCCAGGAACAATAGACAACCCCAAAGCTTTACTACTCACTACACGAGGGCAACTCTTTATACGACTTGGCAAAAGATTAGGCAACAATTTTACACTCAAATTCCAAGGTGGCTAGCCCCAATTGAAGCTGCAACCTACCCAACTGTCCATAATCCCAAGAGAAATATAACATACGGAGACTTAATAGATGAAGGGGGCAATATTAGAACAAGGGCAGATCTACAGCTAAGGGGTTGGGAGATAGACTGGTGGCCATATAATCAGGCAGTATCTAAATTTACTAAGGATAAATACGAACCCGGAATATACTCAACAAACCAAGATATAGATAAGGTTCTATGGGATTCACCAACCAAATTCATTTCTAAGGCTTATAAATTATTACTACAAAGGTATATAGGCGAAGAAATAATCAAAGGCACTATGATCGCTTGGGAAAGGAATATAGGTAAGAACATCAACCTTGAAAATTGGCAAACCATTTGGAAAAAGTCCATGAAAATGACCCTCTCATCCTCCTTTAAGGAGAATCTATATAAAATGCTTTACAGATGGTACTTACCACCAGCTAGAATTGCCCACATGTTCCCAAACTCATCGGACAGGTGTTGGAAATGCAAAACAGCTAGGGGCACATTTTTTCACCAATGGTGGACTTGCCCAATCTCTGTACTACTTTGGAAAAAAATATAAAATTGGCTCATGGAAATAACAGGCACTAATTTCCCCCTTAAACCTGAATTATACTTGCTCGGTATTAAACCACAAGAGATCCCAAATCAGGACTGGTACCTCTTTACACACATCAAAACAGCGACCAGAATGGCCATTGCACAGCAGTGGAAAAATAACAACCCACCAACTGAAAGCTTAATCATATCTAAAATCTTCAGCTGTGCGGAATCGGATAAATTAACGTATATCTTAAAGGACAAGTCAACCTCAATCTATGCCCAATCCTGGGAGAAATGGTACAGATGGTATGGTAAGAGAATGACGGATAACAAAGAAACTAACTAGATAGAATAACAGCGAAATAGATATAAGGAGTTATAAGACAATACTATATTTAAGACAATGCTATAGACTCAAATGTAAGCATCCAAATATGAACACAAATAACAACTGATGTTAAACTGGGACAAATATACTTCTTAAATCAGGGGAGTAGATATATCCCCGGTTTGTATCCCCCTACCCCCCTTCTTTACCCTTGTACGTCCTCTCCAATACCCCTACCTTATACCTGTTAAATGTTTAATTTTTTATATATACACTAATAAAGATTACTAAAAAAAAAAAAGAAGACTGTCCCCAACTTGAGGAGGCACAAGCTGAGGGTTCCAGACCTGTGCCTGAGCAACTACCAGGGGAACCGAATTCCAGTTCTGGGCCAAGGCACTTTCTAAGTGCAATTCAAATCCTTTGACGGACTGCTTCCTGTGACTGTGGTCGGCGGAGCCCTGCAGAGCCTCCTAGGCTTAGACTGGTTCGAATCCCTGGGTCTGGGGTTGACCGGTATCAACGTCATTCGTGATGACAGCACTGAAGAACTACTTAAGGAGTTTGAGGACATCTTTGGCACCAGTCTAGGCAAGTATGTGGGGACCCCAATTTCTTTTAATTTGGATCCCAACATAGCCCCCATTAGGCTAAAGCCCTGGAGTTCTTTTCACTCTCCAACCCAAAATTGACCTTGAATTGGACAAACTAATTGGCCAGGGAATTCTGGAGCTGGTCAATCATGCATACTGGGAGACTTCTATAGTGACCCCAGTCAAGCCTGACATGTCTTTCCGTATCTGCACAGACTATAAATGCATCATCAATAAAGCCCTACAACAGATCACTTATCTAGTGCCCATTGTCCAGTATCTACTTCATTCCCTTGGCCCAAGAAAAGTATTTGCTAAATTAGATACAGCACAGGCATACCAACAGATGCCTGTAGATGGTGCCACAGTGGAGGCCCAAACCATTGTGATGCAAAAGGGCTGCTGCCAGACAGTCTTTGTTGGGTTGTACATAGTTGTCACTTAATAAAGAGCTGTTGTTGCTGAAGCCTGAGTCTTGCCTCTTCCATCCACCCGATCTAACAACCCCTTTCACAAATTTCAAATTTCACAGGGCAAGACCACGTCCAAGGGCCACGGTTTGGGCAAGACAGGCACCAAAACGAAATGCTTAGCATTGCAATAGTGTGGATACAGGGGTGGGCTTCAAAAATTGCAGCAACAGGTTCTCTGCCTGGTTGCTGGGTGGGCATGGCCTAGCCAGCCTCCTGCAGTACTGCATGGGGTCTTTTTGCCCTCCCTGAGTTCTGGAGTCTTTATATGAGCCTCCGGGAGGGCAAAAATGGCCTCCCCAGCCTCTGGAGGCCCGTTTCCAGCCTTCCTGAATTTCTGGTAGGCCTTTTTTTCACCCTCCTTGAGCATTCGTGCGCACCCTGCACTTACCTGCATCCAAAATGGGCCACGTGGGGACTCCTAGGAGGGGTGAGGTGGGCAGGGCCAGCCAGGAGTGGGATTTGGGGGTTCTCCGAACTGCACAGAATCTTATCTAGAGGTTCTCCAGAACCCCTGAAAACCTCCAGCAGCCTACCCTGGGTGGATATAAGGGTGGGGAGGGAAGTTCAAGAAAGTTTACTTGCTTCTTGGAACAAGTGAATTGCCCAGCAGGGAAAAGAGGAGACTTTCTGCTTTCTGGGGGCCCTCATCAGGAAGAGCTGCGTTCCTTCAGCAAGTGTGGATGTCTGAAACTGTGCCTTCTGAGACCACCCATTGTTAATGGCCAACAGAGCTGGAGCACAAAGGCAACCTGGGAACCACAGTCTCTGGGGCCATGGTGGTCTTGTACTCTTGCCAGTGGAGAGATGCCTAGAGGCATGACAGCTGGGCAAGGCCATGTTCCACACTGGATAACCCACCCTCTACTGGAGTGTGGCAGGAAATGGACCCTTTGCACTATCAAACTACTTGGCTGAGCCCCAGACCAGAGCGCTGAGAAGGCTGTAATTCAGTGGTGGGTTCTGGCCGGTATGGCCCGGTATGGGCATACTGGTGGTAGCTGGGAGCAGAAGTCATCATACCGGAATGGTGGCTTGTTGGGCCCACCCGTCCGTCTGCATTCCTTACAACTTTTTGAGGGAAACAGGCCAATTGCACACGCAAGCATACAGTCTTTTTCACTAAATAGTCACATGGTCGAATCACAACTCCATCTTGTTGCCTGGTGACATCACCCCTCCTTCCTCCGACCAGGTGTGAGAACGTCCTTAATTCCCAAGAAGAATTATTTTGTTTTGGCTACAGAGTTCCAGCTATCTCAATTCCCCCCTCCCAATACCTCAGCTCCAGTGTGGCAACAGTGAAGCTCCAAGATGCCTTTGGTCAGGTCAGCTTCAAGGTTAATACACAAAGGAGCAGGACCATATGTTAAGTTGCAATGCGAAAGATTTATTGCTCAAGATTATTGCAGAATCTGGTCAACTAAAGTT
The DNA here is from genome assembly GCA_039707465.1 of Rhabdophis nuchalis. Classification (NCBI taxonomy): domain Eukaryota; kingdom Metazoa; phylum Chordata; class Lepidosauria; order Squamata; family Natricidae; genus Rhabdophis; species Rhabdophis nuchalis. Next base: position 27,266,290 of record CM077643.1, read on the forward strand.
CAAATCTCAGTTGGCACTAGATAAGGGTCAAGGGAATTCAAGTCAGGCACTGGACTTAGATTTGATCTGACCCAGGTTTCCTTAAAAAGCAAGAAGCAAAGTCTTGGTCCCTGCAAAATCTGTTTTATTTACCCAAGTTGATTTCCTTTCATTCACAGTCAGCAAAGCTTACCATTCAGTCTTTTAGAGGAATATTTATCCACACCCACCTTATCTCATTTGGAGCTCTGGCAGATAACTAGTTTCCAAACGCAGGGCAAGGCAAACTTGGCACAGAGTCTCTTAAAGTCACACACAGAACTTTCCACTCAAACCGACTGAATAAATGAATTGTTCCTGCAAAAGCCCACTCCCCATTCGCTCCTCTTTTGTTTTCTATGGGAGGGTCCAATCACCTCCAAGGTGTGGCTTTACTGATAAGTCGAAACTGTTTTCTTAGTTGGTCTTGTCTTCTGGCAGCTCTGCGCATGCGCACACTGGGAACAGGCTCCAGCTGTATAGCTCTCTCTCTGCCTCCCACGCAGAGCCCTTGTCTGGGATTTCGTCAGCCCCCAGGACTGGTCCATGTTCCTTCCCAACCTCCTCAATGTCTGACTCTGCTGTCAGCTGTGCTGACTGCCGGCTGCGGGCAGTCAGCGCCACAACAACATTGCTTGTGGCAATGTAAGGGACTCTAAACTGATGACAAATTTCACTTCATCCCCAGCTGTGCCTGCTTTACTCCTACAGATCCATCTTCCCCTTCAACGATTTGGCTCTCAATCCAAGATTCACCCAATTTCCAATCGGAACTGCTTTTTCGCTATCCCTCAGGGTCCCTTGAACTTACTGTATTTTTCAGAGTTTAAGACGCACCTTTTCCCTCAAAAAGAGGGTGAAAATCTGAGTGTGTCTTATACACTGAATACAGCATTTAGAGCCTTCTGAAACCCCGCCCCCTTTGCAGAAATGGACGTGCACAGCCCTTAGGAGGCTTGCAAAGTGCTCCTGGGGGATGGGGAGGGCAAAAACGAGAAAAAATGAACCATTTTTTGCTCATTTCCCCCCCCCCTCCATCCCAGCCCTCAGGATACTCTACAAGCCTCCTAAAGGCTATGCCTGCCCTGTTTTGGCAAAAAATGGGCCTGTTTTCATGAAAAATGAACCATTTTTTGCTTGTTCTCCCCCAGCCCCCAGGAGCACTCTACAAGCCTCCTAACGGTTATGTGTGCCCTTTTTTTTTGGCAAAATAATGGGCCCATTTTCACAAAACATGAGCCATTTTTGGTCATTTTTGCCCTCCCCCAGCCTCCAGGAGCACTTTGCAGGCCTCTCAAACTCTCTGCATGCCCCTTTTTCACAAAGAATGAGGTGTGCAGAGGGTTTGGGAGGTCTGCAGAGTGCAAAACCCCTTTTTTCATTTATCTCTTCAAAATCTTGGTGCGTCTTATACTCCGAAAATACGGTAATTCATGTTGGCTGGCATCACTTTTGACCTGACAGGGCCTCTCTCCTCCTCCTTTCCAGTGAGCAGCTGATGCAGTTGTACAGTGCCCGCCAGCACTGGAGGCTGAATCGTGGCCTGTGCTGCAAACAGCACTCGCTGCTCAAACGTTTCTGCAAGGCCAAGAAGGACGCGCCTCCCATGGAAAAGCCAGAAGTGGTAAAGACCCTCTTGCATGACATGATCATCCTTCCAGAGATGGTGGGCAGCATGGTCGGCGTGTACAATGGAAAGACCTTCAACCAAGTGGAGATAAAGGTGAGGGAATCAGGCTGGGGAGGGGAGGAAGGGATCCATTTGAGACCTCCCCCAAATGAGCCATGTTTCTGCAAGACAAACAGTTGATAAAAGGGCTTGATTCCTTTACCCCTGTTGGAAGCGGGACATCAGTTGTGGCTGGGATTCAACCACGGGCGTCCAACCTGGCTATTTTTAAGTCCTGTGAACTTCAACTCCCATGCTGGCTGGGGAATTCTGGGAGTTGAAGTCCACAGGTCTTAAAAATTGCCAGAATTGTATATTACGATTTAGACCTTGAAACTTGATATGGGCAATGAAAGGAGAAGCTCCGTTGAAACAAAATTCTGTTTGAAGTGATCTGACAGCTGCACCAAATCCTGGAAAGACAATGCCTGATTTAATCAATGTATTTAATTCAACATAGGTTGCTTCAGTTGTCAGATGACTGTATTATAATCCCACTATCTCTAAATCAGAATAGCAAGTTGATCAGCAAGTTTTAACAGGTTTGCTGTCGTTATTGCAACTTTTGAAATGTATCCTCTGGATCACAACAGCAAATGAGAAATTCACAGATTGTTCTAGTTGAATGACTTAATTCCCCTCCAAATCCATCCCATGTTGCGGGATAAAGAGAATAAATCTTGTGGACTATTGTGAGGATGTTTCTCTCTTTACATAGAGGTAGTGCTAAGCGAGACGGTTGTTAAGTCCGTTGAGCCCCATTTTACAACCTTTCTTGCCACAGTAAGTGAATGACTTGTTTTTAACAGTTGTTAAGTGAATCTGGCTTCTCCATTGACTTTGCTTGTCAGAAGGTCTCAAAAGGAGATCACATGACCCTGGGACATTACAGCCGTCATAAATATATGCCAGTTGCAAAGCATCTTTGCAATTTTAATCATGTGACCATGGAAATGCTGCAATGATCATATGTCACTTTTTTCAATTCTGTTGTAATGTTGAACAGTCACTAAAAGAATGATTGTAAGTTGAGGATTATCTGTACTTTAGCTTTGAAGCTAATGAGTTTTTTGAATTAACAAAAAATGTGCTGTGACATTTCTTTTGTATCAGTAATGCCCATTTGCTGCCTAATTTATACATTATAATTGACATATAGTCAAGGCTCTGGTTTTCCCAGTAGCAATGGAGGGCTGTGAAGGTTGGACCATAGGAAAGGCTGAGCGCCAAAGAATGGAGGTGTCAGCCTTAGCTTTCCTGCATGCTTGGCTGCCATAGAAACAGGGAGGGTAGGGGGATGTTGCTATTAAGTGGGCTGGTGGAAGGTGGGGCTAGGTGGGGATATCTCTAAAAGTAACGGTATCACATTCCATTCTGATGACACCTCTGGACGTGCTACCCATCTGACAACGAAGAAGAAACTGTATTGGACACTGGGGTGGGGTCATGGGTGATTGGGGTTTGGCTAATGCTTTGATATGTATGCTTCGCGCCTAAAGTAGCCACTTCTGGCTTAACCTTTGATGCTGACTTTTCCTTATTCAGTAAAAGTAACCTTAATCATCTTGAATATGCTTAAGTGTGGTCTTTCTTGAATTGTGGTAAGAGCAGTCATGACAAAAAAGCCAGAAGTCACTTCACACTTATCTCTGAATTAACACTTTCAGCAGTAAGTGTCTTAAAACCATAAAACCGAGGACAAATGTCGGAACCAACGAATGAAGAGTTGCTGGGGGCAACATTCCTTGACCAGACGTGCCTGACGGAAGACACAAGGTCAGTAATGGAATTATTGGCTGATGTTACTCTGGACTCGAAACCCGAAGATACATCAGTTCGCCACCGTTGGTCCGAGGGAGTGGGGCTGAAGCAAGTCACCCTTAAAGAAATTCCCCCTGGGGTAACTACCACCCGACGCAGACGGGCTCACTCCCCCTCCGTGCTGGAGTAGTGGGAGGAGGAGACCCATTTAAGAGAGGCCGCTAAAGCTTTGCTCTGCCAAGCTGATGATATACAGAATTTAAGAGAACAAAAGTTGGGGAGGGATCTTAACTCAGAATGGCAACAGAAAGACACTGGGCGGAAGCCACCCTCCCCCCGAGCGAAGGAGAAAGAGCAGGCACCCCCCCCCGTGGTGAAACACAAAGGGAAAGCGGCCTGGGGGTAGTGCAACAGAGGGAACCAAGTCCCGCACCTCATAGAAAAAGACTTCCCCCCCTGGGAATTAAGTTTGGAGGAGATCCCAAAGAACTGGGATTTTTTTTACTTCAAGTTAGCAACTTCGTATAAGAATTATATTTTGACAGCCGCCAGAATCGTCTTTGGAAAAAATTGGAGAAATGACAAATTACCATCACAGCAAGAAATTATTTATAAAATTATGGAATGTGCAGAGATGAGTAAATTAACATTTGAAATTAGAGAGCAAGACAGTGAACAATTCTATGAAATTTGGAATAAATTTTATCAATGGCTGGAAACAAGATAGTCAAATGAAGGTTGAGGAATAATAATTGTAATATATATAAATATATTTGAACTAAAATATGTGATTTGATATGAATATGACTATGGAAGAGATGCACAGTTTGTAACCAACTGACACATTTTCTACAATTTGTAATGGAAGATGGAGTTTATGCTTTTTGTTTTTTTGTTATATTTGTTTGTGTTTGTTCAAAAATAAAAATTGTTAAAAAAAAAAAAAGAATTTGCGGCCGATCTACCCACTGATGAATCTAAAATATGAATTATCACTCTGGCCCTGGAGGGAAGGGCAGGAGAATGGGTGGTAGCCCTTCATAATGAGCATTCACCCTTAATGAGAGACTTCGACAGATTTATGACCGCTCTAAGAAAACGGTTCGAAGACCCTCTCCTCCATAGAAAAGCAAGGCTTGAGATGAAAACCTTACGCCAGGCGAACAGACCAGTTCAAGAATATAGTCAACGTTTTCGTCAGCTAGCATGTTATATGAGGGGTTGGAGTGTTGAGGCTCTTATTGATGAATACACTGAAGGCCTGAACCCCACTTTATATCAAAGCTGTGTGAACAGAAATTCGCCCGAATCCTTAGAAGCTTGGTTTGATTTAGCCGCTGATGTTGAAATAGATCTGTTGCGTAATAATCCGCTACCTGAAATCAACAGAGACAGAAAAAAAGAGTTTCCCCGCCCACAAGGGTTTGATCTTCAGTACCAGAGGGGATTTGGAAAGGGGAAGCCTATTTCTCCTCGATCAAATGCTTGTTTCTGTTGTGGAAAGGAAGGCCATTGGGCAAATGATTGCAAAATGAAAGAAACACCCCGGCAGCAGCCATACGCGGAAGTGAAAAAACGCGCGAAAACCCCGAGCATGCATATGAAGCAAGCGATGCGCGGGGCTGAGCCACTCGATCTCACCACCGATCATCGCCAGCAGAGGGTGCCAGATGACTGGGAGAAGGACACGGACTCCAATGACGAGAATTGGGTGAGTTCCCGCTCTGGGCCCCTTAATATTCCTTTGCATCTTTTGGCTCCATCTAGTGGCTGCAATTGTAAAGTACTTGCACTTCTGGATTCTGGTTGTTCACGATGCCTTATCAGCCAAGAATTAGTGCAGCATATGGGGTTTCATCTAAAAAATTTAAAAGTTCCCATAGCCTTTTGCCAAATGGATGGGACCATTGCGGGTGGTAACCCTGCACAATTTGTTACAGAGCCAATTCAGATGTTCATTGGGGATCACCATCAGGAATTCATTAACTTTATTGTTGCACCAATTGCTGATAACCCTGTTATATTAGGCTTAAATTGGCTACGGAAATGGAACCCACTAGTGGACTGGAGAGAAGGTTGGGTTCGCATCCCTTTACCTATGCCACCTGATGCGGAGACACACGCCCCAGTTCCACAACTCCCCAACATTCATTCTCTGGTTGAGCCTCTACCTATTTCGGAAGCTGCTAACGTGAGTCAAGATGTTTGTTTACTAGAAGTTATACCTGGGGAGGATAAAATTCCTAAGGAATACTGGGACCTAAAAGATGTCTTTAGTGAGAAATCTTCAGACACATTACCCCCCCCCCCACAGGGACACTGACTGTTCTATTGACTTTCTCCCTGGAGTGCAACTTCCCAAGCCACGTATTTATTCTATGACACCTCGTGAAATGATCGAACTTCGTAAATTTATTGATAAGAACTTGGAAAGAGGTTTTATTGAACCTGCTAGACCACGGGTGGCAGCCCCAGTAATGTTTAGAGAAAAAAAGGATGGATCTCTCCGTCTTGTGACGGACTACAGATTTTTGAACACAATATGCGAACACAACGTCTACCCCTTACCTCTTATGAAAGACATGTTAGCTCATTTGGCCACAGGCAAAATTTTCACTAAGCTTGACCTCAGGGAGGCTTATTACAGAATAAGAATTAAGGAAGGCGATGAATGGAAAACGGCGTTTAACTGCCCTTTAGGGTGTTTTCAGTTTAAAGTGTTACCTTTTAGCCTACAGGGGGCGCCATCAGTTTTTATGCAACTAATCAATGAAGTTTTGCATGAACACCTGTACAAGGGCGTTATCGTTTATCTTGATGATATCGTCGTCTATACACAAACACGTGAGGAACACCTGAGGTTAGTTCGCTCTGTTTTGAACAAATTACGAGCTGCGGAACTTTATGCTAAACTCTCCAAGTGTGAATTTCATCAACATAAAATAGACTATCTGGGGTATCGTATCTCAGCAGAGGGTATTGAAATGGACCCTGAAAAGGTCAAAGCTGTTACAGAGTGGGCCCCTCCTCGCATTCGTAAACAATTACAAAGTTTTTTGGGATTTGCTAATTTTTATCGCCAATTTATACCTTCTTTCGCTAGTATCGCTCTACCTATCACAAACCTCCTCAAGACCAACGTTGAGACAAAACCTCGGCCAAGTTCTCCTCTCAACTGGACCATGGAGTGTCAGGCCGCTTTTGAAAAACTGAAGCGTTTATTTGCAGCGGAACCTGTGCTTAAACATCCGGATGTTGATGCTCCTTTTGTCATTCAAGCTGATGCTAGCAACGTGGCTGTTGGAGCTGTCTTATCTCGTAAGTTATCCAATACTGAGAGGAGATGGGCGATCTGGGAGAAGGAAGCATTTGCTGTTCGTTGGGCACTCATGTCTTGGCAGCACTTTCTTGAAGGTGCACCTCACCCATTTGAGGTATGGACTGATCATAAGAATTTGGAATACCTCACAACTTCTCGTAAACTTTCTCCGAAACAAGTACGTTGGTCTCAATATTTTAACCGATTCAACTTTACTTTGAAATATATTCCAGGGGGAAAAAACTTTATGGCTGACGCTTTATCCAGGCTGCCTCAATATGACACTTCAAAACTTTCGGTGATTCAGCCAGTTCTGCCCCTGTATAGCATGGCTAACCCAGTAGTGACGAGGAGTCATTCTGACCTGCAAATTGACCCTCTACCTGACTTGATTTCTAAAATTAAGACCGAACTTCTCACCGATGAATGGTACTCCGCCCACTCATCAGATTGTACTGTAAGGGATGATCTACCTTGGATTGGATCTAAAATTTATGTACCTGCAACACTTAGGCCATTTGTTCTACAACGAGCACATGATTCCAGATTGGCTGGTCATTTTGGATTTGTGAAGACTATACATTTAGTTAAACGCCAGTTCTGGTGGCCCTCGTTGAAAAAGGACGTTGAATCTTATATCGCTAGCTGCCCGACGTGTGCCGCTTCTAAACGCACTCCTGGCAAACCTCACAGTCTCCTCCAGTCCGTAGCGTGGCCGGAGGCTCCTTGGAAGGAGATATCTATGGACTTCATTGTCGACCTTCCAAATAGCCAGGGCTTTACAGTTATATGGATTGTTACATATTTATTTTCCAAGCAAGTTCACTTTGTACCATGTTCTAAGATACCCTCAGCTAAAACTTTGGCAAAACTATTCCTGACTCATATATATCGTCTGCATGGGGTTCCAAAACGCATCGTCTCCGATTGGGGCGTCCAGTTTACTTCGAAATTTTGGAAGGCATTTTTGATGCTGATTGGCTCCGCCCAGGGCTTAAGCTCCTCCCACCAGCCGCAAACTAATGGGGCTTGTGAGAGGGCTAACTCGGTTCTAGAGCAGTATTTGCGCTGTTTTATAAACTTCCAACAGGATGATTGGACTGATCTCCTTATACATGCTGAAGTAGCTTATAATAATTCAGTTCATAGTAGCACTGGCATGACCCCATTCAAAGTAATTTATGGTCAGGACTTTGTACCCATCCCTGAGCTACCTCACGAACTTCCTACAATTCTTTCCCTGTCAGAATGGACTGAGAAGCTGTCGACGGTTTGGCCTATTATCCGTAAAACGTTGGATGATGCTCACGAATCGCATAAGATGTATGCTGATAAAAAGCGAGCAGTACCTCCGTCATACAAAGTTGGCGATCGAGTTTATGTGTCTACTAAACATTTGGATAGTCCTCAGAAATGCAAGAAGTTGGGCCCTAAGTTTGTAGGTCCTTTTACGATTACCAAGATAATAAGTTCTGTTTCCGTTAAGCTGGATCTCCCTAAATCCTATCGACGCCTTTATCCAATTTTTCATGTCCACTTATTAAAGCCTGAACGCTTTTCACATCTTCGCACGCCATATCCTGGTTCTCCTAAATCTATGCTGGTTGATGGGGAACAACACTATGAGGTTCGGGACATTTTGGATTCCAGAAGACTTAGAAACAAAGTACAGTACTTAGTTGTTTGGAAGGACTTCCCCACCTCCCATAACGAATGGGTTGATAAATGCCACATTAAGGCCCCCAAGTTGCTGAGACAATTTTATGCCAAGTACCCCAATAAGCCTTAAAATCTATCTTATTTTTTTCTGTGTGTCTTCATATGTGGTATTGTGTTTTTCGTCTTTTTTACAGGGTTGAACGTTTTCTTTCTGGAGGAGGGTCAGATGTCAGCCTTCGCTTTCCTGCATGCTTGGCTGCCATAGAAACGGGGAGGGTGGGGGGATGTTGCTATTAAGTGGGCTGGTGGAAGGTGGGGCTAGGTGGGGATATCTCTAAAAGTAACGGTATCACATTCCATTCTGATGATACCTCTGGACGTGCTACCCATCTGACAACGAAGAAGAAACTGTATTGGACACTGGGGTGGGGTCATGGGTGATTGGGGTTTGGCTAATGCTTTGATATGTATGCTTCGCGCCTAAAGTAGCCACTTCTGGCTTAACCTTTGATGCTGACTTTTCCTTATTCAGTAAAAGTAACCTTAATCATCTTGAATATGCTTAAGTGTGGTCTTTCTTGAATTGTGGTAAGAGCAGTCATGACAGGAGGCCTTTGAACTCTGGTGCTGGAGAAGAAGACTCCTGCACTGAGTCCCTTGGACTGCAAGGCCATCCAACCGGTCAATCCTAGAGGAGATCCACCTTGATTGCTCTTTAGAAGGTTCTAAATCCTGAAGAGGAAACTCAAATACTTTGGCCACCTGATGAGAAGGAAGGAGTCCCTGGAGAAGAGCCTCATGCTGGGAAAGACAGAGGGCAAAAGAAGAAGAAGGGGACGACAGAGAACGAGGGGGCTGGATGGAGTCACAGGAGCAGCAGGCGTGAGCTTAAATGGACTCCAGAGGATGGTAGAGCACAGGAAGGCCTGGAGGAACGTTGTCCATGGGGTTGCAATGAGTCAGATATAACTTTGCAACTAACAACAACAACAACAAATAAAACTATTTTTCTCCTACTTTCTTCCTGAAAGACTCACCTTAACGTTCCTTTCATTTGTGTTGTTCATGGAGACAAATGATTTTTTAATTTTTTTAAAAAAAAATTATTTTCCTCCTTCAGCCTGAAATGATTGGCCACTATTTGGGAGAATTTTCCATCACATACAAGCCGGTGAAACACGGTCGACCTGGAATCGGGGCCACCCACTCCTCCCGGTTCATTCCTCTGAAATAAGAAGAGTTTTGGGGAAGGGTATTTTTATGTGTAAATAAAAACATTTCCCAAACAGCTGGCTGGTCTCGTCTTTGGCTAGGAAAGGCCCCGATTCACTTCACGTCCTGCTTTGGAGTTTGTTCTTCTTGTAGTAGTTAAGAGGAGTAGAACCATCATATGACATGATTGTTTTTTTCTCCATTGGGGTGGAAGGAGTATAGTCAAATGAGACTTAATTTTCCTTCTACAAGCAGGAAGCTGCCTATTTGTCTGCTTGGTAGCAGCTTCATGGTTTGCTGCTTTGTCATGGTGAGGGAGCTTGCATAACCCAATGAAGCAATTTATTTATTTACTTTTTATTTTATTATATTTATACCCCGCCCTTCTCCAAGCTCTGAACTCTGCCGTGCAAGGCCACCCAAGATGGACAGGTCATAGCAGAGGGCTCTGAAAAAGCGTGATCCACTGGAGAAGGAAATTGCATTCCAGTGTCTTTGCCATGAACAGCGTCATCTATGGGGTCACGATGGGTCGGACACAACTTTGCAACTAACAACAGCTTCATAAGGTGGAGTGCTCTATAGCTCTGTAGAGATTCTCAGTCATCCAGGCCATGCTTGTCCCAAAGGGGCTTTTTCAGGGGGCAACTGGACTTCCTTGGTTTTCTTATTTTTTAAGAACCGTCTTCAAAGGCACAAAAAAAAGGAAGTCCAGTTGCCTCCTGAAAAAGCACCTTTGGGATGGCTGAATAACAGGCCGTGCTTACATTTGGGCTTGCGAGCTTCTGCTAGCAAAGCTCAGGCCTACCAATAGCCCTTACAACCGATGGAGCCTGGCATTTCCGTCGTAAGTGATGACCGTTGTCTGGGAATGGAGGATTGATGGTCCAGAGGGCTCTCCCTCTCCTCTGGGTCTCTGGGTGCAAAGTTCAGGGCTATAGATAGCCTTTGACTTATGACCGAGAGAGCCTGGCATTTCCATCGTAAGTCATGACCGTTGTCTGGGAATGGAGGATTGATGGTCCAGAGGGCTCTCCCTCTCCTCTGGGTCTCTGGGTGCAAAGTTCAGGGCTATAGATAGCCTTTGACTTATGACCGAGAGAGCCTGGCATTTCCATCGTAAGTCATGACCGTTGTCTGGGAATGGAGGATTGATGGTCCAGAGGGCTCTCCCTCTCCTCTGGGTCTTTGGGTGCAAAGCTGAGGCCTAGAGATAGGCCTTGACTTATGACTGAGAGAGCCTGGCATTTCCATCGTAAGTAAGTCATGACCGTTGTCTGGGAATGATCAAAAATTGATGGTGCATTTACACTTAGGAGCAATATACACAACTGGCAAGATGGACCTGGCCTCGGATCTCCTGCCAAAGAAATGGGGAAGACTTTGGGTCACCGAACATGAGGGAAGACGGCACAACCTGTGTGCTGCCAATACAGAGGAAGGAGAAAGGGAGAGTCTCGCTGATCTCTGGGTAATTGTGGGGTGGCACCTCTGCCCGGTGTGGTGTAAACACTGACTCCTGTTAGCTAAATTCTTTCCCGAGAATTCGTAGATGTAAATAGAGTCATGAGTAAGAGCATTTCCTACATCCGCCTTCTGCCAAGCCTGCTCTTGTTCAGATGCCCTCGGGGCGGGGGGGCTGGCAGAGGGGTGCTGTCTCCCCACTGGTTTCTTCCCCTGGGGGGGGTTGTCAACAATCTCCCATGGCAGACCTGGTGGATTGCAACCTGCCAAGCCCAGAGCGTTGTGTGGGGACCAGTCCTCTGGAAGGGCCCTGGTCAGAGGGGGTGTCCTCGGTGAAAATCCCCACTGAAGGGCTGCCACATCTGACTGGGAGGCTGTTGCTGCTTCAATCCCCAGGGCCAGGAGCATTGAAGGGGGAGGGGATTGGGGGGTGGAACGTGACTTTGCTGTCATGGGATAGACTAAAACAGGAGTCGGGAACCTTTTTGGCTGAGAGAGCCAGGAACACCACATAGTTTAAAATGTAATTCCGCGAGATCCATACAATATGTTTAAAACTAAATACAAGTAAAGGTTTGCATTTGATGTAAGACCAACACTTTTAAAGTACAATAAGTCTCTTAATTCTTTTTCTTTCTTTCTCTCTCTTTTTCTGTCTGTGTCTCTCTCCTCCCTTCCTCTCTCTTTGCTTGTGTGTCTGTCTGTCTTTCTGTCTCACTCACTTAATCACTCACTGTGTGTGTATGTGCATTTGTGTCTGTCTGTCTCTCACTCACTCACTCACTCACTCAATCACTCACTCACTCTCTGTCTCTGTCTCTGTCTCTGTCTCTCTCTGTCTCTGTCTCTCTCTCTCTCTCTCTGCGTTTTTGTCAGTCTCTCTCTGATTCCCTCCCTCCCCCCCTCTTTCTCTGTGCCTGTCTCGTCTTCCGGCCGCAGCCCCACTTTGTGGAAAACATAGCCCCGCGCGTGCCGCACAATTACAGCCTGGAGCAGGACCACAACCCCTCTCCCAACTGGTCCTTCCTTGCTTGGAGGGCTTTGGAGGGAAGCTTCTGCAGAAGCCCAGGTGAGTGAGAACAACTTCCCACCGTTACAAACTCTCCAAGGCTGTAATTGTATGGGCTGTGCGTGGGTAGAGTTGGCCGTGGAAAACATAGGTGCGTGCGCACAGCCCATACAATTATAGCCTCTGAGACTTTGTAACGGCGGGAAGTTGTTCTCACTTGCCTGGGCTTCTGCAGAAGCTTCCCTCCGAGCAAGGAAGGACCAGTTGGGAGAGGGGCTGTGGTCCTGCTCCAGGCTGTAGTTGTGCGGTGCGGGCGTGGCTATGTTATTTATATAGATTTGTCTGCAAGCCAGATACAGCCATCAAAAGAGCCATATCTGGCTCGCGAGCCATAGGTTCCCGACCCCTGGACTAAAATTAAAACTGTGCTTCAGCCTGCCCCCCCTTCTGGCCCAGAGCCTTGAGGGACCCCTGAGGCCCTGGACTTTATGGTGTCCTTGTGTGGGGGAGATTTCCAGCTCTTGGCGGCAGAAGAGCTTCCTGGCACGTGGGGCGCCCCACCCGCAAAGCCCGAATGCCAGTCGGAGATGCCACTCTAGATGCCAGTCTGGAGAGCAGCAGCAGCCCAGACCCCTCTGGTCCTAAAGGGGAGCCTCTGGACTCCTGATCCCCAAGCCCAGGCCTGAACACAATGGCCCCTCCCTGCAGCTGTGCCAGCTAACTCCGGCCAGAGGCAGATTCCCCCACTAAGCTGGGCACAGCCATCCTCTTAAACTTGAGTTGCCCAACGTCCTGTTTCAAGATGGGTGGCCTTCTAAATCTTTTCAATCAATCCATATCCATCCATCCCCAGCAGATCTGGCCCTGCCCAAAGGAACTGCCTGATCCCCATCATCCCCAGGCCTACCACTGCCTCTGGGTCTCTAGGTGCAAAGCTCAGGCCTAGAGATAGCCCTTGACTTATGACCAAGAGAGCCTGGCATTTCCGTCATAAGTCATGACCGTTGTCTAGGAATGATCGAAAATTGATGGTGCATTTATACTTAGGAACAATATACACAACTGGCAAGATGGACCTGGCCTCGGACCTCCTGCCAAAGAAATGGGGAAGGCTTTGGGTCACCGAAGGTGAGGGAAGATGACACAACCTGTGTGCTGCCAATACAGAGGAAGGAGAAAGGGTGAGTCTTGCTGATTCCCGGGTAATTGTGGGGTGGCACCTCTGCCCGGTGTGGTGTAAACACTGACTTTCCTGTTAGCTAAGGTCTTTCCTGAAAATCCTTGGATGCAAATAGTCATGGGGAAGAGCATTTCCTACATCCGCCTTCTGCCAAGCCTGCTCTTGCCCAGATAGCCTCCGGGGGTGTGGCAGAGGGGTGCTGTCTCCCCACTGATTTCTTCCCTGGGGGGGTCAACAATCTCCCATGGCAGACCTGCTGGGTTGCAACATGCCAAGCCCAGAGCATTGTGTGGGGACCAGTCCTCTCAGAGGGCCCTGGTCAGAGTGGGAGTCCTCAGTGAAGATCCCCACTGAAGGGCTGCCACATCTGACTGGGAGGTTGTTGCTGTTTGAATCCCCAGGGCCAGGAGCATTGGGAGGGCTCGGGGGGCATGACTTTGCTGTCATAGGATTATTATGTATTTTTATGTTGTATGCCACTCTGAGTCCTTTGGGAGAAGGGCGGCATATAAGTCTAGTAAACAGTAAACAACCGTAAAAAGGACCCTCCCTGCAGCTGTGCCAGATAACTCCGGCCAGAGGCAGATTTCCCCACCAAGCTGTGCACAACCATCCTCTTAAACTTGAGTTGTCCAACGTCATGTTTTAAGATGGGCGGCCTTCTAAATCAGGGGTCCCCAACCTTTGCAACTTTAAGCCTGAAGAACTTCAGCTCCCAGAATTCTCCAGCCAGCAAAGCTGGCTGGAGAAGTCTGGGAGCTGAAGTCCTTCAGACTTAAAGTTGCAAAGGTTGGGGAACCCTGTTCTAAATCAATCCATATCCATCCATCCCCAGCAGATCTGGCCCTGTCCAAAGTAACGTCCTGGTCCCCATCATTTCCAGGCCTGTTGCCGACTCCCTCTCCCCTGGGTCTCTGGGTGCAGCTGCTGGAGCTCCCGCAGTGCCCTTGCTTGAGCTGGCCTGGGAGGTGATGGCTCCTGAGTCTTCTGGCGTGGAGTGGAGAGGCAGAGGGAGGCCCCCAATGCCAGGACCCTCCCTGGGCAGGAATGCAGCCTTGACCATGGGCACCAGGGGAAAAGCAAAGAATCGAGGAGATAAGGCATGGCATAATCACTTTGTAGCGATATGGCTGATAAACCCTAGGTCATTCGTTACATAAAAAACAACAACCACCCATCCTTTCTTTCTTGATTTGGCACCAGCATCCGGGATTAAGCATTCGAGTCCCTTCGGGGAGAGGGGGCGGTCTAGAAGTCCAATAAATAATAATAATAATATTTATTTACTTGGTGCTCTTACATAACCCAGAAGTGGTGCCAAACCCAGCCCCAGATAAATGCTCACAACCCCACTGAACCTGAACAGAGGCTGGCACCATGGAGCTGGCAAGCGCAGTCTCCCTCTTCTTGGTCTCCTGCCTCGTCCTGCTCTTCGTCCGGAGGAAGTCCTCTGCCAGGGGCCGGCTTCCCCCTGGACCCACTCCTCTGCCTCTGATTGGGAACTTCCTGCAGATTAAGGCGTACGAAACCTTGTCGTCCCTTCTCAAGGTAATTCCACCCCTCTCTTGCCCCAGAGATGCTCTCCCCTGGATCAATCCCACCTGTCCTCGGGTCTCCCTCTCGGGTCTCCTCAGCCAGCGCCCAGGGTCTTCCTTCTCCACGATCCCAAGCGTTCCCAGATGTCTCTTTCCAGCAGCACCTTCCTGTAGCTTCCGTGTGTCTTCTTTGGATTGGTCTTCTTCCTTCTTTGGCTTCCATTTAGGCACTCCCACCTACGTGAAGTTTCCTCCTTGGCCATTGTATCTCAGATTTGGTGGAATCGCCTTTAAAAAAAAGTTATTTTATTTTATTTTATAAAAATGTCAAATCAATGGGTGAGCAGTGTGGCACATGGGTGTCAGAGATGAGTTGTAAATCCTGGTGCTACTGGTTTGCTCGCGCATGCGCAGAAGCGTCTGGGCAGGTGGGCGGAACCTTCCGCCACCACCACCACAGATTTGCCCGATCCGGTCCGAACCTGGAGCAACCCACCTCTGCAAACTAGTCAAATTCAACATTATTATACATTCAATCAACTTGTGAAATTCCTACAACAATACACATCTATATTTGGTTACAGTCTATCGTTATTCAATTATTCCACCTATTTCTCATTATTACTTTCATTTTATCGAATAGAAATGTAGTACGTTGATATTCCCTTTATTTCTATCTCTTACTCTAGCTTTTAATCATATCACCTTCTATTAGAAATCTTTTTCTTTCTTTCCTGTCTAACTTCTAATTGTGTCACCTGCCTACAAAGAGAGAGAGAGAGAGAGAAAAGAGGGATGGAGAGGGAGATATAGGAGAAGACAGTTCAAATGAAGAATCAAAAAGATGAATCATCCACCCATAATCTCTTGCCTGCTTTATGCTTTAGTTGCTATGCTTTAAAGCAGTGTTTGTCAACCTTGGCGACTTTAAGCCCTGTGGACTTCAACTCCCAGAATCCCCCAGCCAGCACAGCTCCCACAGAGAGGGACTTCTCCGGGTGCCGTCCACTAGGCAGTGCCAGCAGGCGACGCCCAGGGGAAGGGCCTTCTCTGTGGCGGGCCCGACCCTCTGGAACGACCTACCCCCCGAACGTAGGACCTTCGCTCCTTCCACCGAAGTCTGAAGACGTATTTCTTCCATCTCGCCGGCCTGGCCTAATCCACACCATTAGTTATAGACTGATGTTTAAATTGTTTTAATTTGGCTTTTAAGGGTAAAGTTTTTAGGATTTTAATGGTTTTAGGATTTTTAGCACAGGGCATTGGGGTTTAATTTATTTTTAGTACTATTTATTGTTATGTGTATCTTTTTATTCTATTTTAACTTCCTGTGCACCGCCCCGAGTCCCTTCGGGGAGAGTGGGGCGGTTTATAAATTTAATAAATTGAAATTGAAATTGAAATGAAGAGGGGTAGAAGGAAAAACAAGTCAAAACAACAAGAAATAAAAAGAATCATCTACCCTTTGTCCCTTGCCCGCTTCAATACTTACAATGCTAAGCTTTTTTATTACTTCTCTCCCCCATTCCTCTCTTAAGTCTCCATCTATGTCTATTCCTTGGATGTCCCATCTAAGCATTGGCGGAATGAAGCCTTCTGATCAAGCTGATTGAGTGTAATAATAATAATAATAATAATAACAATAATAATAATAATAATAATAATAATAATAATAATAATAATAATTATTATTATTATTATTATTATTATTATTATTATTATTATTATTATTATTATTATTATTATTTATGGACCGCTCTCTCCCCCCGAAGGGACTCGAGGCGGTGCACAGGGGATTTAAAAATACATATAAAACACAAGTATAAATACAATTTAAAATGAATTAAACTTAACCCTGCGCGAAAACCCCAGACCAACTAAAATTAGACCCCTAAAAACCCTAATAGAGCAATTCAGTTACCCCAAGCCGGCCAGGCAGAAAAAGTGCGTTTTTAGTTTTTGACGGAAGGAGTGGAGGTCCGTAGTTGTTCTAATTTCGGGGGGAAGGTCGTTCCAGAGGGTCCTGTGTGGTTCCTGTGTGGTTCCTGTGTTTTCCCCAGGAACCACACAAACCAAGATTAGAGAACACTTTTCTAGGCTAAAGCAGTTCTCAAGAAGCCCAATGGGGCTGGGAAAAGGCTTTCCTTTCCTTGGGGGTGGTCAAGATTATTTGGCTGGCAGAGGGAAGCCTGTCCAGCAGCCCCCAAAAGCATGGCACAGAAGGTTGTTTTGGGAGCAATTCTATAACCTAAGAGTAGCCACCTCCACTACCACCCATTTTTAATTAGTCTTGTTGTTAGTTGCCAAGTCATGTCTGACCCATCGTAACCCCATGGACAACACTTCTCCAGGCCTACCTGTCCTGTACCATCCTCTGGAGTCCATTTAATTTCATGCTGACTGCTTCAGTGATTCCATCCAGCCACCTCATTCTCTTTTGTCCCCGTCTTCTTTTGCCCTCCATCTTTCTCAGCATGAGGCTCTTTTCCAGGGAGTCCTTCCTTCTCATTAGGAGGCTGAAGCACTTGAGTTTCCTCTTCAGGATCTGGCCTTCTAAAGAGCAGCCAGGTTTGATCTCCTCTAGGACTGACTGATTGCCTTGTAGTCCAAGGGACTTGCAGGAGTCTTCTCCAGCCACCAGAGTTCAAAGGCCTCCATTCATTGGCTCTCAGCTTTTCTTAATTAGTCTAGTGTCTGGGATATTAATGATGAAACATCAGGAAATGCAAATATCTCCTTTCCTAAGCTTCACACCTAAAGGATACAAATGCTGCCACCATTGTCAAAAGATCCCCTAGAGTTGATTTCTAGAATTTTGGAAGCTTTGTTTCCAATACTTTAGGTAGGTCTCTCTCTCTCTCTCTCTGTGTCTCCCTCCTTGGTGTGACTTCAGGGCATTGCGCAATTTTTCTTTGAACTAAGGTATACACAGTGTGTTATGCAACATGATGAATAAAGGAATGCTTATTTAATAAACAACCAATATTAATGTCCCTGTCCCAAGAACCTGACTACAAAAGTTCTGTGTAAATAATTTCCGAGCTGAAAGACTCTCAGGTCAGTCCAGGCAAAAGTGAAATGGCCCCTCCTTGTTGCGGTCCTTCAAACGGCAGTGAAGGCCGGGTTTCCACAACAGAGAACCTCTGATTACGTTCCAAGGATTTCTAGTAATCCAGTGACAGAGGCCCTGTCAGTTATATGTGATTTTTAGAGGAAGGAAGAGCTTGGAAGCAAAGTTCAACGAAGCATGGATGCAGTAGTGGGTTTCAGCCGGTACAAACCGGTACAGGCATATCTAAGGTGACCAGATTTCTGAAAGTCCCAAAGCGGGACACCGTCGATGGGGGGGGGGGCGCACGTGTGCATGCACATGCGTGCTGGCACCTGCGCATGCTCCGGCACGTCATGCCCCTGTGCAGATTGCTACTGCACCTGCGCAGATCAGAAGTGACACGCGGGACAAGGGCGTCCGACCCTGCTCCTGGGGCTGCCCGGTGCAGAGAAAGGCACTCAGGTGAGCGGGTCAGGCCCGTCGGGGGAAGCCTTGCGGCGCGTCTGCTAAGGCAGGGACCAGCGAACCCTCCTTCAAGCCGGCTGTGGGAGTCTGCCGAGGCGGAGGCCGCCTGCCCGCTCGCTCCCCCTGGGACTTAGCAGAGGCGCCGCGAGGCTTCCCCTGACGGGCCTGGTCCGCTCACCTGAGTGCCGTTTCCTGCACTGGGCGGCCCCAGGAGCAGGGCCCGGATGCCCTTGTCCCTTGTCTTGCCTTCTGCGCTCAGAGCCATCTGCACAGGCGTGTGACGCGTCGAAGCCCTCCTCGGCCCCGACACCCTCCTCGGCCCCGTTCACCGTCAGGACTTCTGACGGTGAACCGGGACTGTCCCGCTTTCAGCAGGACATCTGGTCACCTTAGGCATATCGGTAATAGCTGGGAGCAGCTGACAGCATACTGGTACAGTGGTTTGATTGGCCCACCAGCATCCTATACTGGTTTTTAAAGCAACCAGCCAATCGTGCACTCACGCACAGCATGTAGTGCCTGCATGAGCTCCAACAAGCAGCTGGGTGTTGCAGGGGTGGTGGAGTGCGCGTGAATGCACAGTGCATGCGCACAAAAGGATGCACAGCCCCGTGAGCACCGTACTGGTAGCGACAGAGAGAGGAACCTACTATGGCATGGATGGGATCCCTGTTCAATACCCTGAACATTGGTGACCAGCGATCACAAAGTGAGGCGAGACAGCAGAATAACAGCTAACATTTATTTCTAACAAGACCCACGCTAATAGAGTGATAAGCTAGTAACCGGCAATGGACAGCTGATTTCTCCCTCTGACAGCTCCTTTTATAGTCGGCTGTCAGACAGCCGACCAATCAGAGGCCAGTTTAGTTCACCAAGCCCTGCCCACCAAGCCACACCACACCCACCAAGCCACGCCCACAGAACCAGTAGTAAAAAAATTGAAGGGAGAATGAGAGAGGGTAGGAAGGGAAAGAGGAAGAGTAGGAGTAGGAAAAAGGGAAGGGAAGAAGGACACTGCAGCTGCTTAGCGGAGGTTGCGCAGGGACCGTATGCTGCGCGTGCATGCACATATGACCCAGTTGGCTTCAATACAGGTAAGGAATGCAGGCAGGTGGGCGGCCCCTCCAAAGCACCATTCCGGTATGGTAGCAGCTGCTCCAGGGTGTACTGGCCAGAACCCACCAGTGGACTGCCTGTATTTCCATCTCTCCTTTTGGTTCCTGTGCAGCTGCGGGAAAAATATGGCCCCGTCTTCACAGTCTACTTTGGAAACCGCCCGATTGTGGTTTTGTGTGGCTATGAAGCAGTGAAGGAGGCCCTGATTGACAAGGCGGAAGAATTCTCCGGGAGGAAAACCATGCCTACCCTGCAGAGGACCTTCCAGGAACATGGTGAGGGCCCCAAACTGGTGGGGTAGGAGCAGGCCAGTCTGCTCCCCTTTCCTGCTCACGGGGCCCATTGCTCTCCTCTGTTCCCAGCAGAGGTGGTATTCAGCAGGTTCTGACCAGTTCTAGAGAACTGATAGTGGGAATGTTGAGAAGTTTGGAGAACTGATATATACCACCTCTGGCTGGCCTCGCCTCCATCTATTCTCTGCCTCCCGAGTCCCAGCCGATTGGGAATTAATGGGGATTTTGCAGTATCCTTCCCCTGGAGTGAGGAGGGAATCGAGATTTTGCAGTATCCTTCTGGAGTGAGGAGGGAATTGAGATTTTGCAGTATCCTTCTCCTGGAGTGAGGAGGGAATTGAGATTTTGCAGTATCCTTCCCCTGGAGTGAGGAGGGAATCAAGATTTTGCAGTATCCTTCCCCTGGAGTGAGAAGGGAATCGAGATTTTGCAGTAACCTTCCCCTGGAGTGAGGAGGGAATCGGAATTTTGCAGTATCCTTCCCCTGGAGTAAGGAGGGAATCAGAATTTTGCAGTATCCTTCTCCTGGAGTAAGGCAGGAATCGAGATTTTGTAGTATCCTTCCCCTGGAGTGAGGAGGGAATCGGGATTTTGCAGTATCCTTCCCCTGGAGTGGGAAGGAAATGGAGATTTTACAGTAATCCTTCATCTGCCATGCCTGCCAAGTCATGCCCCTCAAGCCACGCCCACAGAACCAGGAGAAAATAATTTTGAATCCCACCACTGATTCCCAGGGCTGATCTTTTCCGATGGGGATCGTTGGAAACAGCTGCGCCGGTTCTCCCTGACTATCCTGAGGAATTTTGGAATGGGGAAGAAATCCATTGAGGAGCGGATTCAAGAGGAGGCCCAGTTCCTGCTGGAGGAATTTCAGAAGACCCAAGGTGAGGCTGGGGAGTGAAAGAGAGGGGAAGGGATGATTTGAAAGGCCTCTGGATTGACCAACTGACCAACCAATCCCATTATAGCAACGCTGAGGTCAGATGTCAAGATGTCCAGAACATAATTGTGGAATCAGAGGGCCGGAGGGGACTTGAGAGGCAGGGAGACCTTGAGCAGGGCATCGGACTAGAAGGCTTCTAGTCTAGGAGATGCTTGGGCTAAAACAGAGCATCATAGAACGTGGTTTCTTTCTTTGCTGACTCAAAGAGGCATCTGTTCTGACCGAGGCTTCCCAAGAGCATGAATGAAGCCAACTCCTGGTCCCGACAAAAACCCCTTTTATTAATTGACTGAATTCTGCTCCTTCACATCCAGCAATTCTTTCAAGGAGGATTTACAGTCACAGACCTTATCTGGCTTGCAGAGCTCACAGGCAAAACTTGGCAAGGAGCCTTGGAAAGTCACAAATGCTTTTGCCGCAGTTTTTTCACCTTCCCCAGGCTCCAGAGGCTTTCTAGGAGCCTGGGGAGGGTGAAAACAACATCTCAGCCCCCATGGATGCCCTCTGGAGGACTCAGAAGCTTCTCTGAAGCTCCAGAGGGCAAAAAACCCAGACCTATGGGGAACCTGGAAGTTTGGGAATGGTAACTTCCGGTTTATTCGTACGGCTGATTTTTGACCTCTGGAGCCTTCAGGAGGCTTCTCTAAAGGCTCCGGAGGGCAAAATCTGGCTTTATGAGCAAACCGGAAGTGACTTCCGGATTCCCTGTAGGACTGATTGTAGACTTCCGGGGCCTCCAGGAGGCTTCCCTGAAAGCTCCACAGATTGAAAAATGGCCCTACGAACAAACCAGAAATCACCATTCCCGAACTTCCTGTTTGCCTGTAGGGCCGGTTTGTTGTGCTTTGGAGGCTTTGGGGAAGCCTCCAGAGGGCGAAAAACAGCCTCAAAAAAATGCTGAAGTCAGAGCAACACTTCACGGGCCATAGGTTCACCATCACAGGCCTAAGCAGTTCCTATGACACGTTGACCTTCCCTTCCTTCCTTCCTTCCTTCCTTCCTTCCTTCCTTCCTTCCTTCCTTCTTTCTTTCTTTCTTTCTTTCTTTCTTTCTTTCTCCGCACCAGAGAAGCCCTTCAGCCCCATCTACTTGCTCAGCTGCTGTGTGTCCAACGTCATCTGTTCCATCATCTTCGGCAATCGCTTCGATTACAAAGACAAGGGGTTTCTGGCTCTCATGAAGATGATGAATGACAGCTTTCGGCAGATTAGCGACAGCTGGTCTCAGGTAGCTCCACCACAAAATCGCCTCCCTCCAGCAAAATGGGAGGATCCGAGACGGCTCATCCCTCGGACAAGCTGGCACTGTCCGAAGACACTGGGCAGCTGCCGTGCCATGGGAGGATTAGAACTCTGGTCCAAGATGCAGGGGGGAGGAAAGGGCCCTTGAAAGAAAAAATATGCAAGGTTATTTAAATTCCCCTGATATCAGCCTCATTCTGCAAATGCATCTGCTGATTTATTCTTTTTTACCCCAAAGTTTTTTATTTTTTACATACATATCAGTGTGTGAACAGTGTGGTACAATAGTATCATACACATCTGTTGTGGCCCAGCCGCCTCCAGATGAGCTGCTGATGGACTCTTCTAGTGAGGAGTCCTATGAGTCTGCTCTGGAGGAGGAGGGAGACATTGAGGAAGCAGAGAGTCTGGTTGGCCACCAGGAGGCGCCTGGATCTTGGAGTAGTGGGGAGGATCAGGGCCAGTTTGTCTCTGATGCTAGATTGCGAAGGTCTGAGAAGAGGAGGCAACAGTTACACAGGAAGCGAGCTCGGAGGCCCTGAATGGGACTCAACTGGTTAATGAATGGCCCCTCCCAAGAGGGTTTATAAGGAAGTCTGTGAGGAGGAGTCATTTGCAGGGAACAACATTGACAACTTCTTGTAAATTCTGGTTAGTCGTGTCTGAACAATCTTTGTCACGTGAAATTAAGACTCGCAGTCAAGGAGATAGTGGCAAGCAGCCAATCTTATATCCGTCGGTGGGGGCAGAACACACATCATACCCCCCAAAATAGTATTACTCATATTTGTTTCATTTAAATAAACTTATATAATACTGGTAATACTACTGTTCTGACCCCCCCCCCCTTTCTTCAACTAATTACAAGACTCTTGGCTGCTTGCCTGAATGACAGAGACGAAGCTTATTCACACGAACTCAACTCAAGACACTCGAACCTAGAAATGACACATTGTTCTCTGCAAACTTCCTTAGCAGAGGCTTCCTTTTAAACTCTCTTGTGAGGGACCAGTCATTAGGCAGCTGAGACTCATTCAACTCCTTCGAGTTCGCTTCTCATGCAATTGAAGGCTCCTTTTTTCAGCCCTTCTCAATCTAGCATCAGGGACAAACTGGCCTTGATCCTCCCCATTACTCCAAGCCCCAGGTGCCTCCTGATGACCAGCCGGGCTCTCTGCTCTCTCAAGGTCGCCCCCCTCCTCCAGAGCAGACTCATAGGACTCCTCACTAGAAGAGTCCATCAGCAGCTCATCCAGAGCCAGCTGGGCCACAACAACTACACACCTTTACTGTATATTAAATTATAATCTTTCATTGTTTAGTTATTCAATATTTCAATATGTTATTTTTATACCAATCACCCTATCTTAGTTATCATGCCTTTTGATTATATGAATAAAATAGTATCAATAAGATTTGTTACATTTTACAAACTTATATATGCAGAAGATGATGATGGATGTAATAATGAAATATCAAAATATTGAAAAATTGAAAAATGAAGGATTATGTTGAATAAGCAAATAAAGAAAGCTCTTAATTTAAATATATAAGTTTGTTAAATGTAATAAATGCAATGGATAATATTTTACGAAAGATGGTATTAATAAGTGTATTTAAATAATATGGGGATTGGCATAAAAACAATATATAGAATTACTGACTGCTGATTTATTCTTGAAATGCTGCATTAATTAACTGGTTAATAAATCTCATTGAGTCCCTTTGGCTATTTATCCACCACAGTAGTGAAATTCAATTTCCCCCCCAACATTTCTGTGGGCATGGCTTGGTGGGTGTGGCTTGGTGGGCGTGGCAGGGGAAGGATACTGTAAAATCTCCATTTCCTCTGGATCAGCTGAGACTCGGGAAGCAGAGAATAAATAGGGGTGGGGCCAGCCAGAGGGGGTATTTACCGGTTCTTCAAACTACTCAAAATTTCTGGTTCTCCAGAACCGGTCAGAACCTGCTGGATTTCACCCCGATCAACCTGCTGGAATTGGCCCTTTTCCTCTTGTTTCCCGCAGTTCTACGATATCTACGCCAACCTCCTGAGATACTTCCCAGGGCCCCACACCAAGATCCATGACATCCTGGAGGACATGAGGCTCTTCATTGCCAGGAGGGTGAAGAAGAACAAGGAGACGTTGGACCCCAACTTTCCCCGGGATTACATCGACTGCTTTCTCATCCAGATGGAGAAGGTAGGAGGTGGGGAGGGAGCCAAGGATGATTTCCCCAGCTACGAGGCTGTGGGCACAGGGGGCTTTGCAAAAGATGCCCCAAGGGGTAGGAGCACACTGTCCCTTCCTAAGCAACCACAATCACCAAAGGACAGGAAGGATGGGAGATTTGAGCTTCTCAGATGGATCCCATAAAAATAACTTCCAATCCAGCCAAAGGGAAAGCGAGGGGATACGTAGGGTGTCCAGAAGCCCACCAGGCCCACCAGGCCACAGTCTCTGCAGTTGCACCAGCTCCAAGTCGCCTTTCCTCCCTTGTTTCAACAGCAACCTCAGGATGCCCAGTGTTCTGACCGAGGCTTCCCGAGAGCATGAAGCCAACTCCTTGACCCAACAAAAAACCCTTTTATTAATTGACTGTGAATGCTGCTCATTCACAGCCAGCAAAGTCTTTCAGGGGAGGATTTGCAATCACAGACCTTATTTGGCTTGGAGAGGCTGCCAGGCCAATATCTGCAGAACTTGGCAAGGAGTCACCAAGAGTCAGGAGCCAATGAAGCGAATTAATTGTCTCCTGCAAACTCCACTCCCTTTTTGCTCCTCTTTCGTTTCCTCTGGGAGGGGTTCTTCATCGCCCACCTGTGGCCTTACTCCCAAGTCAACCCCTGTTCTTTAGCTGCTCCCTTTGTCTGGCAACTCTGCGCATGCGCACACTGGGACCAGGCTCCAGCTGTTCAGCTGCCTCACTGATGTCTGACTCTGAAGGCAGCTGATAACTGTCAGACAGCCCTGGCCCCCTCTCTGCCTCCGACACAGAGCCCTCATCAGAGCCTTCCCCAGACTCCAGGACTGACTCAGGTTCCTCCCCAACCTCCTCACTGTCCAAATATGCTGCCAGCTCCACTGGCCATTGGTGGGCCGCAACCCCCAGCATTTGCGGCTCCTTTCCTGCAGAGGGTACTGGGGCACTGGCAGAGATGGGGATGGAGGCAGGTGAAGCAGGAAAGGGGCCAGCAGTGGAAACAGCCAGTCCGAACACTCGCTAGGACCAAGAGCCCTGAAACCCAGCTGGAAAGCCTCTTTCCATCCCCGCTCACCCCCCCGCGCTTCTCATGCACTTTGCCTTCAGGAGAAGGACAAGCCGGACAGCGAATTCAACCAGAAGAACCTGGAGTTGACCGTCCTGAACTTGTTTTTTGCTGGAACGGAGACAGTCAGTTCTACCCTGCGGTACGGATTTCTGTTGCTGATGAAGTACCCTGAAGTGCAAGGTATTTTGAGGTGTGTGTGTGTGTGTGATTCAGCCCCACCGCAGCAAATGTCTCTAGGCCAGGAAGCATCCCCATCCCAAGTGCCACCAGGATCTCTAGGCCAGCGAGAAGTTGTTGTGAGCTGCATAAAGTCCTGGATTCAGCCTGAGAGCCACCCACGGAGGAGGTCAGGCCAGAAGCTTTCCCCCATTGTGGAGTGAAGGGGAGACAGGTTCCTCTTTCCCGATTGGGGGCACAAGGCCGATGCTTACAAGCAGTCAGATGCCACAACCCCCGCAGGCTAGGCGGTCAGGGATTACAGAGCCAGGGCCCGAGGCTGATGTTTTGCAACGCCAGATCCGTGGTCAACAAAGCCCCCCTCATCCACAACCTTGTGTCGGAGGGGGAGCCGGACCTGGTGGGAATAGTGGAGACCTGGCTGGGCCACAAGGGAGGACTTCCCCTCGTAGAAATGTGCCCGCCTGGTTACCGCGCTTTTCATAAGCCACGGGCCCTTGGCAGGGGTGGAGGGGTAGCGGTTATTGTTAGGGAAAGTCTCGAGCCGAGAGAGACCACTGTACCACAGACCACCGGCTGTGAGTCCCTCTGTGTGAAGTGGGGCCTAGGGAGGCAGTTGTGCATGCTGATTGTATACCTGGCTCCCCGCTATGTAACAGCAGCCCTGCCCGAGCTCCTTGAGGTGATCGCCGAGATGGCAGTTGAGACCCCCAGACTGGTTGTCATGGGGGACTTCAACCTGCCATCGGTAGGCGAATCATCAGAGGCAGCTCGGGAGTTCATGGCCTCCAGGACACCCATGGACCTGACCCAAGTAATTTGGGGCCCCACGCACGAAGGAGGACACACGCTGGACTTAATTTTTGTCTCTGGTCAGTGGAAGAGTGATCTGGGTATAGGGGACATAGTCATCATACCCCTGTCATGGTCAGACCACTCACTTCTCCAGCTCGACTTTCCAATCGCCACACCCCACCGCGGGGAGGCGGAACCAGATTCACCTATATGGTTCCGCCCCAAGCGCCTGATGGACCCGGATAGGTTCCAGACGGTGCTTGGGCCATTACCTGTGTCCTTGACCCGCGCCCCGACGGAGGACCTGGTGGCCGCATGGAATACCGCGGCCACGGGGGCCTTGGATCGGGTCGCGCCCTCGTGGCCTCTCCTGCGGTGACGAGTCACCCAGGCTCCCTGGTTTACCGAGGAGCTGAGGGGGATGAAGCGCCACAAGAGAGGAGATGGAGATCCACATGGTCTGAATCTGACCGAACACAGGTGAGAGCCCATTTACGGACTTACCTTGTGGCGTTGAGAGTGGCTAAACATCATCATTGTGCCACTCTCATTGCATCCGCAGATAACTGCCCTGCCGCCCTGTTTAGGGTAACCCGCTGCCTCCCTCAACAGAAGGCGCGGGAAGCCCCTTTGCAGGGTAGAGCAGAGGAATTTGGGGAATATCTGCAGGATAAAATCGCTCAGATTCGGAGCGAGTTGGCCTCCATCAAAAGTGGCCCAGTGGGATGCCCCGAGGCAGATCTTGAGACAGTTTTGTGGGAAGAGTTTGACTCTGTTACTTCCGAAGATATGGACAGGTTACGTGGGCGACTGCGAGCTACCAGATGTTTATTGGACCCGTGTCCCTCCTGGCTTGTACTGGCATCCTGGGAGGTTACAAGAGGCTGGCTCCAGGAGGTGGTCAACGCTTCCTTGAGTGAGGGGTTCTTGCCAACCGTCTTGAAAGAGGCGGTGGTGAGACCCCTCCTCAAGAAGCCCTCTCTGGACCCAGCATTGTTGGTAAATTACCGTCCGGTCTCCAACCTTCACTTTTTGGCGAAGGTTGTAGAGAGTGTGGTGGCACAACAGTTCCCCCGTCATCTGGAGGAAATTGATTATCTGGACCCGCGCCAGTCCGACTTCGGGCCTGGGCACAGCACCGAGACGGCATTGGTCGCGTTGGTGGATGATCTCTGGAGGGCCAGAGATGGGGGGTGTTCCTCCATTCTGGTCCTATTAGACCTCTCAGCGGCTTTTGATACCATCGACCATGGTATCCTATTGCATCGGCTGGAGGGGTTGGGGGTGAGGGGCACCGTGTTACGGTGGATCTCCTCCTACCTCTCTGGTCGATCGCAATTTGTGTTGGCAGGAGGGCAGAGGTCAACCTTGAGACCCCTCACTTGTGGGGTGCCTCAGGGGTCGGTCCTCTCGCCTCTCCTGTTCAACAGATATATGAAGCTGCTGGGCTAGATCATCCGTGGTTTCGGGGTAGAGTACCACCTCTACGCTGATGATACGCAGCTGTATATATCTACCCCAAACCACCCCAACGATGCCGTAGAGGTGATGTGCCAGTGCCTGGAATCTGTGCGGGCCTGGATGGGAAGGAACAGACTCAGACTCAACCCGTCCAAGACCGAGTGGCTTTGGTTTCCGGCATCCCGGTACAACCAGTTGACTCCATCATTGGCCATAGGTGATGAACATCTAACCCCTGTGGATGGGGCACACAACTTGGGCGTCCTCCTTGATGCACGGCTGTCCATGGAAGATCAAGTGACGGCCATAGCCAGGAGGGCATTTTACCAGGTTCGCCTGGTCCACCAGTTGCGTCCCCTATTGGACTGGGATGCCCTTTGCACAGTCACTCATGCTCTCGTGACATCCCGACTGGACTACTGCAATGCTCTCTACATGGGGCTCCCCTTGAGGTGCACTCGAAGACTTCACCTTGTCCAGAATGCAGCCGCGCGGGCAATTATGGGAACCTCTAGGTTTTCCCATGTAACACCACTCCTGCGCGAGCTGCACTGGCTGCCTGTCATCTTTCGGGTGCGCTTCAAGGTGTTGGTCATCATCTTCAAAGCGCTCCATGGCATGGGACCTAGCTATCTGCGGGATCGCATCCTGCCCCATACATCCCTGCGGCCGATCCGTTCCCACAGAGAGGGACTTCTCCAGGTGCCGTCCACTAGGCTATGCCAGCGGGCGACGCCCAGGGGAAGGGCCTTCTCTGTGGCGGGCCCAACCCTCTGGAACGACCTGCCCCCCGAAATTAGAACAACCACGGACCTCCGCTCCTTCCGTCAAAAATTAAAAACACATTTCTTCTGCTTGGCCGGCCTAGGGTAATTAAACTGTTGTTAGGGGTTTTTAGGGCTTAGTTTTAGTTTTTATATGGGATTTTAGCGCAGGGTTAGTTTAATTCGTTTTAACATTGTATTGTGTTTGTGGTTTTTATTTGTATTTTTAAATTCCCTGTGCCCCGCCTAGAGTCCCTTCGGGGAGAGAGAGCGGGTTATAAATTAAAAATTATTATTATTATTATTATTATTATTATTATTATTATTATTATTATTATTATTATTATTATTATTATTATTATTATTATTATTATTATTATTATTAAGGGGAGGGGGATACCAGCCCCACAGCCCTTGAGAACAGCCCCCTCAGCAGGTGGAGATCCCTCCTGTCCAGTTTTTTGCCCCTCCCCTCCAGCCGCTGATCCAGGCGCGTCAGAGAGAGTGCAGTTGAAGCCACTAAGTTTACGGCCACTTTTTTCCAGCAAAGATGCAGGAAGAAATCGACCACGTGATTGGCCAGAACCGGATCCCCAATATTGAAGACCGGAGCAAGATGCCCTACATGGATGCGGTCATCCACGAAATCCAGCGGTTCAGCGATCTCATCCCCATGAACGTGGCCCACGCGGTTACCCGTGACACGGAATTCCGAGGCTACCTCATTCCGAAGGTCAGAGCCTTGGGGAGGGGGAGACTGATCAAGGGGCACGGGGCTGGCATGTTGCCACCCTGGGCACTGGCTGGGCTGCCCAACAGCATCGGGCAGAGAGATCAAGGGGCTGGCTAGGAGGCAAGAGACCCACCTGGAGAGTGCCAATGGCCCAAAGGTAGTACCCCAGATGTGGTATTCAGCAGGTTCTGACCATATCCTCCCCCTGGAGTGGGGTGGGAATGGAGATTTTGCAGTATCCTTCCCCTGGAGCAGGGAGGGAATAGAGATTATGCAGTATCCTTCCCCTGGAGTGAGGAGGGAATGGAGATTTTGCAGTATCCTTTCCCTGGAGTGGGGTGAGAAGTGGAGATTTTGCAGTATCCTTTCCCTTTCCCTGGAGTGGGGTGGGAATTGAGATTTTGCAGTATCCTTCCCCTGGAGCGGGGAGGGAATAGAGATTATGCAGTGTCCTTCCCCTGGAGTGGGGAGGGAATGGAGATTATGCAGTATCCTTTCCCTGGAGTGGGGAGGGAATGGAGATTATGCAGTATCCTTCCCCTGGAGCGGGGAGGGAATAGAGATTATGCAGTATCCTTCCCCTGGAGTGGGAAGGGAATGGAGATTATTCATTATCCTTCCCCTGGAGCGGGGAGGGAATAGAAATTATGCAGAATCCTTCCCCTGGAGTGGGGAGAGAATGGAGATTTTGCAGTATCCTTCCCCTGGAGTGGGGAGAGAATGGAGATTTTGCAGTATCCTTCCCCTGAAGTGGGGAGGGAATGGAGATTTTGCAGTATCCTTCCCCTGGCACGCCCATCAAACCACGCCCACAGAACTGGTAGTAAAATATTTTGAATTCCTAAACTGCAGTGACCACTCTCCACCCATCCAGCCGGCCAGCTGCAATGGGGGGGGGGGAGAGTGTCGACGGGGTCCCAAAGGATTAGTAGGACAGAAGGGTAGGAATCGGCACCTGTTCAAACCGGGACTCCCCGCTCAGTCACTGCAAAAAAGGAGATGGTCTCTTGGCCACCTTCCTCAGATCACTCGGGCATCTTGTGCCCCCTGGCCAAAAGAACATCTGCCCCTTCTCTTCCTCAGGGCACAGAAGTCTATCCCCTGCTCAGCACTGTCCTGAATGACGGCACCAAGTTTAAAAGCCCCGAAGGGTTCCACCCGGAGAACTTCCTGGATGAGAAGGGGCGTCTGAAGAGGAACGATGCCTTCGTCCCCTTCTCTGCAGGTACAGCCACACCGAGCGCCCCACCCCTTTTCCCCACTACACACACCCTCCCGGGCCAGGCTTCTTGGCTGCCCTTGGGATATTTCCTTTTACAGCCTGCTTTTCCAGTTTCCATGCCAAGCTGGCATTGGGGGCTGCCTCAGCATTTTTTGCCCCCACTGGCAACTCAGGAACCCAAGCATGAAGGAGGCCCACTAGGAAGCAGCCCTGCCTTTCCCAGAAAGTGCTGAGCAGCTCTTGGCCATCCAGATTCTGGCCAGAAAATGGCTTGGACCTGCCCAGAGGCCCAGCGGCTCTAAGCCATGGGTCTCCAACCTTGGCAACTTTAAGACAGATGGATTTCAACTCCCAGAATTCCCCAGCCAGCTTTGGCCATTAAAGTCCTCCAGGCTTAAAGTTGCAAAGCTGGCTGGGGAATTTTGGGAGTTAAAGTTGCCAAGGTTGGAGACCTCTGCTCTAAACTGCTTCTCCCGGCCTCT
Source organism: Rhabdophis nuchalis (assembly GCA_039707465.1). Lineage (NCBI taxonomy): Eukaryota > Metazoa > Chordata > Lepidosauria > Squamata > Natricidae > Rhabdophis > Rhabdophis nuchalis. The sequence goes on from CM077643.1 coordinate 27,297,137, forward strand.
CCTCGCAGGGAAGCGCATCTGCCTGGGGGAAGCCCTGGCCCGGATGGAGCTCTTCCTCTTCTTCACCACCATCCTGCAGCGGTTCCGGCTGAAGCCTGTGGTGGAGCCCAAGGACATCGACCTGACACCCCAGGAGTTCGGCTTTGCCACCATCCCACCCCTGTATGAGCTCTCCGTCATCCCCCGCTGATCAGAGGGAGCCAAATGGGCAAGCAAGTGTGCCCTGCCTCTGTGCTCCTGTGCTTTTTCATCAGCTGGACCTTCAAGGGGGAGATGCATGGTCCCCTTCTCTGCACCCCATGCGGGGCCAGGATCTCTGAGGGACTGGGCAAAGATGCTTCTTCCAGGTGTTTGCTTTCAAAATATAAAGCTTTGCAGCAATGCAGATGATCTGAACTGGTGCAGCCCTAGTTTCTTCTAAGCTGTTTGTGTGTGTCTGTCTCTGTGTCTGTGTTTGTGGGAGGACTTGTTTCCTGGTTGTTATTGTGCGTAAGAGAGACCAAAAGCCAGAGAAATGGTCATCTTCCCAGCATGTTGCTATAAAAAGCCAGGGGATCCCCTTGGCCACTGGCCTGTCCTGGACCAGATGGCCACGAATGCAGAGGTGGTATTCAGCAGGTTCTATCAGTTCTGGAGAATCGGTAGCGGATCTTTTGAGTAGTTCGGAGAACCAGTAAATAACTTTTAAATAGTAAATAAATCTTTGTACCATCACGAACCTATGCCTCTAACCTGTGCCATTAAAGACACATCTATTTCATGAAGCCAGCCTGGCTTAATTTTAATGGGTAAAGTTTTAATTGATTTTAACCTTTCTAATCCACATTTTCAGCATAGAACCCTAATTTAATTCCATTTTAAACTGTTATATATTGTATGGTTTTGTATATGGTTTTATATTTCTGTGCCCTGAGTCTCCTTGGTGAGATAGGGTGGTATACAAATTTGATAAAATAAATAAATAAATAAATAAATAAATAAATACCTCTGGCTGGCCCCGCCCCCATCTATTCTCAGCTCCCCAGACCCAGCTGATCGGGAGGGAATGAGGATTTTGCAGTATCTTTCCCCTGCCATGCCCACCAAGCCATGCCACGCTCCCCAAGCCACACCCACAGAACCGGCAGTAAAAAAAATTGAATCCAACTTCTGCCCAAATATGACATTCAGCATGTCTTTTTACAGGAGGCATCCGTGCCCCCTGTAAGTGGACTCCCTCTGGCTCAGGCCATGAGCTTTGTGGGGTGCGGGAGGGGCTGGACAAAAGACCAGGGATCCTTCACCCCTCTTTCTTGGGCCAGTAGAACAACTGGCCTGCATTGCTCCCGCCTTGCAGGGCTGGAGAAGAACGGCTACCAGGCAGCACCGGTGTGCACTGAGTCAGCTACCTGGGCCAGACTACTTGGGCCAATTCCAGGACAGGCATCAGTGCCAGGTCAGCTGGAGTAACTCTCTGGGCAGAACAAGAGGATCCAGCTGGACTGTCTAAAATCTGGAACATCTGCTGATGGGTTGCAGGCCAGAGTCAGCTGAAAGGAAAGCAGCTCACCCAGAAATGAGGGAACCACCAAAGCAACAACACCTTTGGCAACCCATAGTTCCCAGGCTATATAAAAGTTGCATAGTTTAATTAGGACACTGACAGCAACCTGTATCAACCATTAGCACCGGTCAATAGCATTTGTGATGCATTTTTAAATGTTCCGTTGATTCAGTTTCATTTTTAATGAATATAATAATATATATCATCACTGACCATCATGTTCTGGGCCACACTAAAGAAGACTGTCCCCAACTTGAGGAGGCACAAGCTGAGGGTTCCAGACCTGTGCCTGAGCAACTACCAGGGGAACCGAATTCCAGTTCTGGGCCAAGGCACTTTCTAAGTGCAATTCAAATCCTTTGACGGACTGCTTCCTGTGACTGTGGTCGGTGGAGCTCTGCAGAGCCTCCTAGGCTTAGACTGGTTCGAATCCCTGGGTCTGGGGTTGACCGGTATCAACGTCATTCGTGATGACAGCACTGAAGAACTACTTAAGGAGTTTGAGGACATCTTTGGCACCAGTCTAGGCAAGTATGTGGGGACCCCAATTTCTTTTAATTTGGATCCCAACATAGCCCCCATTAGGCTAAAGCCCTGGAGAGTCCTTTTCACTCTCCAACCCAAAATTGACCTTGAATTGGACAAACTAATTGGCCAGGGAATTCTGGAGCTGGTCAATCATGCATACTGGGAGACCTCTATAGTGACCCCAGTCAAGCCTGACATGTCTTTCCGTATCTGCACAGACTATAAATGCATCATCAATAAAGCCCTAAAACAGATCACTTATCTAGTGCCCATTGTCCAGTATCTACTTCATTCCCTTGGCCCAAGAAAAGTATTTGCTAAATTAGATACAGCACAGGCATACCAACAGATGCCTGTAGATGGTGCCACAGTGGACGCCCAAACCATTGTGATGTAGAAGGGCTGCTGCCAGACAGTCTTTGTTGGGTTGTACATAGTTGTCACTTAATAAAGAGCTGTTGTTGCTGATGCCTGAGTCTTGCCTCTTCCATTCACCCGATCTAACAACCCCTTTCACAAATTTCAAATTTCACAGGGCAAGACCACGTCCAAGGGCCACGGTTTGGGCAAGGCAGGCACCAAAACGAAAGGCTTAGCATTGCAATAGTGTGGATACAGGGGTGGGCTTCAAAAATTGCAGCAACAGGTTCTCTGCCTGGTTGCTGGGTGGGCATGGCCTAGCCAGCCTCCTGCAGTACTGCGTGGGGTCTTTTTGCCCTCCCTGAGTTCTGGAGTCTTTATATGAGCCTCTGGGAGGGCAAAAATGGCCTCCCCAGCCTCTGGAGGCCCGTTTCCAGCCTTCCTGAATTTCTGGTAGGCCTTTTTTTCACCCTCCTTGAGCATTCGTGCACACCCTGCACTTACCTGCATCCAAAATGGGCCACGTGGGGACTCCTAGGAGGGGTGAGGTGGGCAGGGCCAGCCAGGAGTGGGATTTGGGGGTTCTCCGAACTGCACAGAATCTTATCTAGAGGTTCTCCAGAACCCCTGAAAACCTCCAGCAGCCTACCCTGGGTGGATATAAGGGTGGGGAGGGAAGTTCAAGAAAGTTTACTTGCTTCTTGGAACAAGTGAATTGCCCAGCAGGGAAAAGAGGAGACTTTCTGCTTTCTGGGGGCCCTCATCAGGAAGAGCTGCGTTCCTTCAGCAAGTGTGGATGTCTGAAACTGTGCCTTCTGAGACTACCCATTGTTAATGGCCAACAGAGCTGGAGCACAAAGGCAACCTGGGAACCACAGTCTCTGGGGCCATGGTGGTCTTGTACTCTTGCCAGTGGAGAGATGCCTAGAGGCATGACAGCTGGGCAAGGCCATGTTACACACTGGATAAGCCACCCTCTACTGGAGTGTGGTGGGAAATGGACCCTTTGCACTATCAAACTACTTGGCTGAGCCCCAGACCAGAGCCCTAGGAAGGCTGTAATTCAGTGGTGGGTTCTGGCCGGTATGGCCCGGTATGGGCATACTGGTGGTAGCTGGGAGCAGCGGTCATCATACCGGAATGGTGGCTTGTTGGGCCCACCCGTCCGTCTGCATTCCTTACAACTTTTTGAGGGAAACGGGCCAATTGCACACGCAAGCATACAGTCTTTTTCACTAAATAGTCACATGGTCGAATCACAACTCCATCTTGTTGCCTGGTGACATCACCCCTCCTTCCTCCGACTAGGTGTGAGAATGTCCTTAATTCCCAAGAAGAATTATTTTGCTTTGGCTACAGAGTTCCAGCTATCTCAATTCCCCCCTCCCAATACCTCAGCTCCAGTGTGGCAACAGTGAAGCTCCAAGATGGCTTTGGTCAGGTCAGCTTCAAGGTTGACACACAAAGGATCAGGACCATATGTTAAGTTGCAATGCGAAAGATTTATTGCTCAAGATTATTGCAGAATCTGGTCAGCTAAAGTTCAAATCTCAGTTGGCACTAGATAAGGGTCAAGGGAATTCAAGTCAGGCACTGGACTTAGATTTGATCTGACCCAGGCTTCCTTAGAAAGCAAGAAGCAAAGTCTTGGTCCCTGCAAAATCTCTTTTATTTACACAAGTTGATTTCGTTTCGTTCACATTCAGCAAAGCTTACCATACAGTCTTTCAGAGGAATGTTTATCCATACCCACCTTATCTCATTTGGAGCTCTGCCAGATAACTAGTTTCCAAATGCAGGGCAAGGCAAACTTGGCACAGAGTGTCTTAAAGTCACACAGTCTTTGTTCCTGCAAAAGCCCCCTCCCCATTCGCTCCTCTTTTGTTTCCTATGGGAGGGGCCAATCACCTCCAAGGTGTGGCTTTACTCCTAAGTCGACCCTGTTTTCTTAGTTGGTCTTGTCTTCTGGCAGCTCTGCGCATGCGCACACTGGGAACAGGCTCCAGCTGCCTAGCTCTCTCTCTCTCTGCCTCCGACGCAGAGCCCTCATCTGGGATTTCGTCAGCCCCCAGGACTGGTCCATGTTCCTTCCCAACCTCCTCAATGTCTGACTCTGCTGTCAGCTTTGCTGGCTGCTGGCTGCGGGCGGCCAGGGCCACAACAACATTGCTTGTGGCAATGTAAGGGACTCTAAACTGATGACAAATTTCACTTTATCCCAGCTGTGCCTGCCAGATCCATCTTCCTCTTCTGCAATTTGGCTCTCATTCCAAGATCCACCCAATTTCCAATAGGAACCGCTTTTTCACTCTACCTCAGGGTCCCTTGAACTTACTGTATTTTTCAGAGTTTAAGACGCACCTTTTCCCTCAAAAAGAGGATGAAAATCTGGGTGCATCTTATACACTGAATACCGCATTTTGGGCCTCCTGAAACGCCGCCCCCTTTGCAAAAATGGACTTGCACAGCCTTTAGGAGGTCTGCAAAGTGCTCCTGGGGGCTGGGGAGAGCAAAAACGAGCAAAAAATGAACCGGTTTTTGCTCATTTATGTCCCCTTCTCCACCCCAGCCCTCAGGATACTCTACAAGCCTCCTAAAGGCTATGCATGCCCTTTTAGGCAAAAAAATGGGCCTGTTTTCATGAAAAATGAGCCATTTTTTGCTTGTTCTCCCCCAGCCCCCAGGAGCACACTACAAGCCTTCTAAAGGTTATGTGTGCCCTTTTTTTGGCAAAAAACGGGCCCATTTTCACAAAACATGACCCATTTTTGGTCATTTTTGCCCTTCTCCAGCCTCCAGGAGCACTTTGCAGGCCTCTCAAACTCTCTGCATGCCCCTTTTTCACAAAGAATGAGGTGTGCAGAGGGTTTGGGAGGTCTGCAGAGTTCAAACCCCCCCCTTTTTTTCATTTATCTTTTCAAAATCTTGGTGCATCTTATACTCCAAAAAATATGGTAATTCATGTTGGCTGGCATCACTTTTGATCTGACTCCTCCTCCTTTCCAATGAGCAGCTGATGCAGTTGTACAGTGCCCGCCAGCATGGAGGCTGAATCATGGCCTGTGCCGCAAACAGCACTCGCTGCTGAAACGTCTCCGCAAGGCCAAGAAGGACGCGCCTCCCATGGAAAAGCCAGAAGTGGTGAAGACCCACTTGCGCGACATGATCATCCTTCCGGAGATGGTGGGCAGCATGGTCAGCGTGTACAACGGAAAGACCTTCAACCAAGTAGAGATAAAGGTGAGGGAATTGGGCTGGGGAGGGAAGGAAGGGATCCATTTGAGACCTCCCCCAAACGAGCCATGTTTCTGCAAGACAAACTGTTGATAAAACGGCTCGATTCCTCTACCCCTGTTGGAAGCAGAACATCAGTTGTGGCTGGGATTCAACCACGGGTGTCCAACCTGGCAATTTTTAAGTCCTGTGAACTTCAACTCCCATGCTGGCTGGGGAATTCTGGGAATTGAAGTCCACAGGTCTTAAAAATTGCCAGAATTGTATATTCCAATTTAGACCTTGAAACTTGAAATGGGCAATGAAAGGGAGAAGCTCCGTTGAAACAAAATTATGTTTGAAGTGATCTGACAGCTGCACCAAATCCTGGAAAGACAGAATGCCTGATTTATTCAACACTACCTGTACCCGGCTATGCATTGCTGTGGCCCAGTCTGGTTAAATGGCCAACCAATCTGTGTGTAGATCTACACCTGCACACATACACACAACCACCGTATAACCCCCAACCTACCTACCTACTGTATTTCTTCCTCTCTCCCTCTACCTACCTACCTACCTACCTACCTACCTACCTACCTACCTACCTACCTACCTACTGTATCTATCCCTCTACCTACCTAACTACTGTATTTCTCCCTCTCTATCTATCCCTCTACCTACCTACCTACTGTATTTCTTACTTTCTCTTTCTATCTACCTACTTACCTACGTACCTTCCTACTGTATTTCTCCCTCTCTATCTGTCTACCTACCTACCTACTGTATTTCTCCCTCTCTCTCTCTATTCCTCTACCTACCTACCTACTGTATTTCTTCCTATCTATCTATCCCTCTACCTACCTAACTACCTACCTACTGTATTTCTTCCTTTTTCCCTTTATCTACCTATCTACCTCCCTACCTCCCTACTGTATTTCTCCCTCTCTCTATTCACCTACCTCCCGTATTTCTCCCTCTATCTATCATCCAACCTACCTACCTGCCTGCTTGCCTGCCTGCCTACTTACCTACTGTATTCCTTTCTCCCCCTATCTACCTACTTACCTACCTACCTACCTACCTACCTACCTACCTACCTACCTACTGTATTTCTCCCTCTCTACCTACCTACCTACCTACCTACCTACCTATCTACCTACCTACCTATCTACTGTATTTCTACCATTCTCCATCTATCTACCTACCTGCCTACCTACCTACTGTATTTCTCCCTATCCTATCTCTCTCTCTCTCTCTCTCTCTCTCTCTCTCCCTACCTACCTACCTACTGTATTTCTCCCTCTCTATCTACCCCTCTACCTACCTACCTACTGTATTTCTTCCTTTCTCTCTCTATCCTATCAACCTACCTACCTACCTACTGTATTTCTCCCTATCTACCCCTCTACCTACCTACCTACTGTATTTCTCCCTCTCTAGCTACCCCTCTACCTACCTACCTACCTACCTACCTACCTATCTACCTACTGTATTTCTCCCTCTCTATCTATCCCCCTATCTACCTACCTACCTACTGTATTCCCCCCCCCTCTCTCTACGGGCCACCTGGGGGGTTGCTATCCTCTGTGCCTTGTTTTGGCCCTTTTAGGCCTCCATACAGTGTGGAACTTATTCGGTTGCTGAGGAAACGACTGTTGGAAATGCCGACTTGGAAATTTCTTCCCGGGGGGGGGGGGTGTCAACAATCTCCTATGCCAAACCTGGTGGGTTGCAACCTGCCAAGCCCAGAGTGTTCTGTGGAGCCCAGTCCTCTGGGAGGACCCCGGTCGGAGCAGGGTCTCCTCAGTGAAAATCCCCAATAGCTAAGCCCAAATGTCAGTTGGAGGCCACTCTAGATGCCAGTCCAGAGAGCAGCAGCCCAGACCCATCTGGCCGGAAAGGGCAGCCTCTGGACTTCTGATCCCGAAGTCCAGGCCTGAAAACAGCGGCCCCTCCCTGCAGCTGTGCTAGCTAACTCTGGCCAGAAGCAGATTTCCCCACCAAGCTGGGCACAACCGTCCTCTTTTCACTTGCCCAACGTCATGTTTTAAGATGGGCGGCCTTCTAAATCAATCCATATCCATCCATCCCCTACAGATCTGGCCCTGCCCAAAGGAACTGCCTGCTCCCCATCATTTCCAGGCCTGCTGCCGACTCCCTCTCCCCCGGGTCTCTGGGTGCCGCTGCTGGAGCTCCCGCAGTGCCCTTGCTTGAGCTGGCCTGGGAGGCGATGGCTCCTGAGTCTTCTGGCGTGGAGTGGAGAGGCAGAGGGAGGCCCCCAATTCCAGGACCATCCCTGGGCAGGAATGTAGCCTTGATCGTTTGCACCAGGGGAAAAGCAAAGAGAAGCAAGGAGATAAGGCATGGCGTAAGTACTTTGCAGTGATATGGCTGATGAGCCCTAGTCATACGTTACATTAAAATAACACTAACCCCCCCCTTCTTTCTTGACAGCACTAGTATCCAGGATTAAGCATTTGATATATTTATTTACCTGGTGCTCTTACATAACCCAGAAATGGTGTGAAATCCAGCCCCAGATAAATGCCCACAACCCCACTGAACCTGGACAGAGGAGCTGGCAAGCGCAGTCTCCCTCTTCTTGGTCTCCTGCCTCGTCCTGCTCTTCATCTGGAAGAAGTCCTCTGCCAGGGGCCAGCTTCCCCCTGGACCCACTCCTCTGCCTCTGATTGGGAACTTCCTGCAGATTAAGGCGTTCGAAACCTTGTCGGCCCTCCTCAAGGTAAGTCCACCCCTCTCTTGCACAGGAGAAGCCCCCAGAGATGTTCTCCTCTGGTCCACTCCCACCTGTCATCGGGTCTCCCTCTCCTCAGTCAGTGCCCGGGGTCTCCTCAGCCAGCGCCCGGGGTCTTCCTTCTCCACGATCCCAAACGTTCCCAGCCGTCTCTTCCCAGCACCACCTTCCTGTAGCTTCCGCGAGTCTTCTTTGGATTGGTCTTCTTCCTTCTTTGGCTTCTATTTAGGCACTCCCACTTACGTGAAGTTTCCTCCTTGGCCATCGTATCTCAGATTCGGCAGTATTGCCTCCTTTTTAAAAAAAGTTTTTCATATTTTTATTATTTTTTAATAAAAAAGTCAAATGAAGGCGTGAGCAAAGTGGCACCTGGGCGCCATACATTCCTTGGTGCGACTTTGGGGCATTGTGCGATTTTTCTTTGGAGTAAGATATACACCGTGTGTTATGCAACATGATGAATAAAGGAATGTTTATTTAATAAGCGACCAATATTTATGTTCCTATCCCAAGAACTGGACTGCAAATGTTCTGTGTAAATCGCCAGGCTCTTGAGCCACTCATAGCTCTGCGTCTGTACATAAAACAGTCCTGAATGCTGGATGACTCTCGGGTCAGTCCAAGGCAAAAGTGAAGTAGCCCCTCCTTGTTGTGATCCTTCAAACAGTGGTGGAGACCAGTTTCCACAGCAGAAAACCTCTGATTACGTTCCAAGGATTTCTAGTAAGCCATTGACAGAGGTCATGTTGGTTTTTTGCAATTTCCAAGAGCTTGAAAGCAAAGTTCAAGGAAGGGTAGCTAGATCCCTGTTCAATACCCTGAGCATTGGGTATTTTTGTATTCTCCGACTAATACAAGACTGGCCGCTTGCCACTAACTCTCTTGGCTGCTTGCCTGAATGACTCTTAACATATACAAAGCTTCCTGACACAACTCAACACGAACCTAGAAATCTAACGTTGTTCTCTGCAAGAACGTCTTCAACACAGACTTCCTTTTAAACCCTCTTGGGAGGGGCCAGTCATTAAGCAGCTGGGACTAATTCAAATGCAGTTCGCTTCTGACGCCTTTTTTCAGCCCTTCTCAATTTAGCATCAGGGACAAACTGGCCCTGATCCTCCCCACTACTCCAAGACCCAGGTGCCTCCTGATGACCAGCCGGGCTCTCTGCTCCCTCAACGTCTCCCTCTTCCTCCAGAGCAGACTCATAGGACTCCTCACTAGAGGAGTCCATCAGCAGCTCATCTGGAGCTGGCTGGGCCACAACAGGGTGGGGAGGTATTTCCATCTCTCCTTTTGGTTCCTGTGCAGCTGCGGGAGAAATATGGCTCCGTCTTCACGGTCTACTTTGGAAACCGCCCGATTGTGGTCTTGTGTGGCTATGAAGCAGTGAAGGAGGCCCTGATTGACAAGGCAGAAGAATTCTCTGGGAGGAAAACCAACCCTATCCTGCAGAGGACCTTCCAGGGTTATGGTGAGAGCCCCAGACTGGTGGGGCAGAAGTAGGCCAGGCTGCCCCCTTGTCCTGCCCACAGGGCCCATTGCTGTCCTCTGTTCCCAGCAGAGGTTGTATTCAACAGGTTCTGACCAGTTCTGAGAACCAATAGAAATTTTGAGTAGTTTGGAGAACTGATAAATATCACCTCTGGCTGGCCCCACCCCCATCTATTCTCAGCCTCCTGAGTCCCAGCTGACCAGGAGGAAATGGGGATTTTGCAGTATCCTTCCCCGGGAGAGGGGAGGGAATGGGGATTTTGCAGTATCCTTCCCCCTGGAGAGGATAGGTAATAGGGATTTTGCAGTATCCTTCCCCTGGAGAGGGGAGGGGATGGGGATTTTGCAGTATCCTTCAAATGGAGTGAAGAGAGAATGGGAATTTTGCAGTATCCTTCAACTGGAGAGGGGAGGGAACGGGGATTTTGCAGTATCCTTCCCCTGGAGAGGGGAGGGGATGGGGATTTTGCAGTATCCTTCAACTGGAGTGAAGAGAGAATGGGAATTTTGCAGCTCGCTTGTCTCGCATGTCCACACCAGGCTTGCCCCGCTCACCCACTTCCTTTGCTGGAGTGGAGGATTGGGAGCGGAGGCATTCTACTCCCTCTCTCCCCCTGACTTCTCCCTGGCTATGCTCGTGGAGGAAGGAGGCAGCAATACTGGCTGGTGCTCTCTTCACTTATTGCTCACCAGTGTCACCCCTGTACCTGACGGGGGCAGCACTGCCTGCTCTGCTTAGCAGGGTGGCTGGCCGGAAAAGCAGCAAGGGGGCGAGTGCTGGCCACCATCCCTGCCTCCTTCCTCTGCGAGCCACGGCAGAAGAGAAACAGAGACTGATCCAGCTGATCCAGTCCCCCTTACACATGCGTCTTACATTGCAGCAAGTGTTGTGTGTGTGTGTGTGTGTGAGAGAGAGAGAGAGAGAGAGAAAGAGAAAGAGAGAGAGAGAGAAACGTGCGGGCCTTCCGTTGTGTGCCCAACACCTTCGGACACCCACCAGGTCATCTGCCGAGTGGCAGAGAAGTCTGCCTTCGGCAAAAAGGAAAAAAGCAATTTGAAATTAGCCCTCTCTGCCGCTCTGCTAAAAAGGCGGGAACAAAGGCCAAGAGATCACAGGATGACTAACAATATTCGGTTAATCCCCAGAGCAGTAAGAGGCTCGTGAGAAAAATATCCCAGATATAACTTCTTCATACCAAAAAATGGTCGCGGAGACTATGGCAACAGGAAGCAGCGATTTTATTTCACCTGCGCAGGTGGCCCCCCATCCAAATGGGAATGGGAATGACTACCAGGTACATAGGCGAACCTTAAATACACAAAATGACGTATCATATGCGTCATAACTTGGATATAAAAATATAATTGCATGCACAAAATACAATGTGAAAAGTACATGGAAATTCCCCAAATGTTCCAAAAACATACGTGTGCAGGAGCCCCAAAGGGCCTTGCTTTCCCAGAACTTCAACAATAAGATCATTACCGGCTTCCTGCAAAACATGTCCTGTCACTCCCTGTTACAAAGGAAGTTTCCAAGCTATTTTCTGATCAGGTCACTGTAACCTTCCAAGTTGTGATTTTCCAGAAAAGCTTGCTTGCTGGTCAGATATCCAAGATGGAGTCTATCAGGTTCCTCAAAAACCCTCATCCACCTCATCCAAATAATTCAGGGTTACTATTATGATTGTCTCAAGGCTGAGTTGGGAATTCTGTGAATTGGCTTGAAGGACACAGAATGCCGTTATCATAGGATTTATTGGGCATTGGTTTTAGCTCATAGAATATATCTATGAATATAATTGGAAGGGATGTGTGTGTGTGAGAGAGAGGGGGGGATGAGAAAGAAAGTAAGAGAGAAAGGAAGGAAGGAAGGAAGGAAGGATGGGGGATACCCACAAGAAAAAAGAGAGAGACAAAGAAAGAAAGAAAAAGAAAGAAGGAAAGAAAGAAAGAAAGTGGGGGAGAGATACAAAAGGAAGAACGGAAGGAACGATGGATGGATGGATGGAAAGAATGAAGGAAGGAAGGAAGGAAGGAAGGAAAGAAAGAAACAAAGAAAGAGAATGTCAACTTCTGTGTTGACATTCCACACATACCACCCACAGAGCTGGATCTCAGATTTATTTTATTTATTTATTTATTTATTCTTGGATTTGTATACCGCCCTGTCTCCCCGAAGGGACTCAGGGCGGTGCACAGGTAAATATTAAAAACAATACAAAAATACAATATAAATACAATAAAAATATATTAAATTTAAACCCGTGCTAAAAGCATCTTTAAAACCCATCTAAAATCGCTTACTAAAATCCCTAACAATTTGGTATTTAAAATCTAAGCCAGCCAGATGGAAAAAGTGAGTTTTAAGCTCCCGGCGGAAGTGGCGCAGATCCGTGATGGTACGAATGTTGGGGGGTAGGTCGTTCCAGAGAGCCGGACCCGCCACAGAGAAGGCCCTTCCCCTAGGGGTCCCCAGTCAGCATTGGCCGGCAGACGGCACCCTGAGGAGGCTCTCCCTGTGCGAGCGAACAGGACGGAGGGAGGTATGTTGTAGGAGGCGGTCTCGCAAATACCCAGGTCCCGTACCATGGAGTGCTTTAAAGATGGTTATCAGTATCTTGAAGCGCACCCGGAAGGCCACAGGCAGCTAGTGCAGCTCGCGCAGGAGAGGTGTTATATGGGAATATCGAGAAACTCCCAGAATCCCCTGCGTGGCTGCATTCTGTACTAGCTGGAGCCTCCGGGTGCACCCCAAGGGGAGCCCCATGTAGAGAGCATTGCAGTAGTCTAGGCGGGATGTCAAGAGGGCTTGAGTGACTGTGCGAAGGGAGTCCCGATCTAGAAAGGGGCACAACTGGTGTATCAAGTGAACCTGATAAAAAGTCCCCCTGGCCACCGCCGTCACATGGTCATCCAAGGACAGCCACGAGTCCAGGAGGACACCCAAGTTACGAGCCCTTTCCGCGGGGGTAATGACTCGCCGCCGATAGCCGGCGATGGAACCAGCTGGCTATATCGGGACGCCGGAAACCACAGCCACTCGGTCTTGGATGGGTTGAGTCGGAGCCTGTTCCTCCCCATCCAGACCCGCACGGCCTCCAAACACTGGGACATCACATCAATGGCATCGTTGGGGTGGTTAGGGGTAAAGATGTACAGCTGGGTGTCATCAGCGTACTGATGGTACTCTACCCCAAAACCACAGATGATCTTGCCCAATGGCTTCATATAGGTGTTGAACAGGAGAGGCGAGTGAACCGACCCCTGAGGCACCCCACACATAAGGGGCCTCGATGTCGATCTCTGCCCCCCTGCCAACACAAGTTGCGACTGGCCAGAGAGATAGGAGGAGAACCACTGCAAAACAGTGCCTCCCACTCCTAACACCTCCAGTCGGTGCAACAGGATACCATGGAAAGCCGCTGAGAGGTCTAATAGGACTAGGATAGAGGAATGACCTCTATCCTGAGCCCGCCAGAGATCATCAACCAACACGACCAATGCCGTCTCCGTGCTGTGTCCAGGTCGGAAGCCGGACTGGCACGGGTCTAGATAGACAGTTTCCTCCAAGTGCCGGGGAAATTGATATGCCACCACACTCTCAACAACCTTCACAAGGAAGGGAAGGTTGGAGACCGGATGATAATTAAGCAACATCGCTGGGTCCAGGGAAGGCTTCTTGAGGAGGGGTCTCACCACCGCCTCTTTCAAGGCGGCCGGAAAGAACCCCTCACTCAAGGAAGCGTTCACTATTTCCTGGAGCCAGCCTCGTGTAACCTCCCGGGAGGCCAGTACCAGCCAGGAGGGACATGGGTCCAATAAACATGTGGTGGCATTCAAGCGCCCCAGCAGCCTGTCTAAGTCATCTGGAGTCACAAGGTCGAACTCTTCCCATAAAACGGTCTCAAGACCTGCCTCTGTCCACCTGTCCAGACTAACTTCACTGGAGGCCAGCTCGTCCCGGATCTGAGCAGATACTGTCCAAATTCCTGCAGATACTGTCCAAATTCCTCTGCACGACTCTGTAAAGGAGCTTCCCGCTGCCTCTGTTGAAGGAGGGAGTGGGTCACCCTAAACAGGGCGGCAGGGCGGTTATCTGCAGATGCAATAAGGGCGGCCAGATAATTACGTCTTGCCGCTCTCATCGCCACGATGTAGGTCCTCAAATGGGACCTAACACGTTTTTGGTCCGATTCGGAGCAAGCGGATCTCCAGATGCTCTTTAGGCATCTCTTACGGCGCTTCATCACCCTCAGCTCCTCGGAAAACCAAGGGGCCAGGGTGGATTGGCACCGTGTGAGAGGCCGCAAGGGCGCGACTCGGTCCAGAGCCCCAGCAGTCGCACTGTTCCATGCGGCTACTAGGTCCTCAGTCGAGTCGCAGGTCAGGGACACAGGCATTGGCCCAAGCTCCATCAGGAACCTCTCCAGGTCCATCAGGCGCCTGGGGCGGAACCATCTAGGAGTCTCCGGTTCCACCTCCCCACGGTGGAGTGTAGCGGTTGGAAAGTCTAGCTGAAGGAGAAAGTGATCTGTCCATGACAGGGGTGTAATGGCTAAATCCCCTATTCTCAGACCACTAGTCCACTGGTTGGAGACAAAAATTAGATCCAGCATATGACCCCCTGTGTGAGTGGGACCGTGAACTACTTGGGTCAGGTCCATGGCCGTCATAGAGGCCATGAACTCCTGAACCACCTCTGATGTTTCGCCTGCCGATGGCAGATTGAAATCCCCCATGACTAGAAGCCTGGGGGTGTCAACTGCCACCTCGGCTATTACATCTAGGAGCTCGGGCAGGGCTGCTGAAGTGTAGCGGGGAGCCAAGTACACAATCAGCAAACCCAAGTGCCTCCCTGGACCCCACTTCACAAACAGGGATTCACAGCCGGCTGTCTGCGGCACCGCAGTCTCCCTCGGTTCTAGGCTCTCCTTCAAAATAACCCCCCACCCCCACCCCAGGCCCTAGGCTGATGAAACACTCGGTAACCCGGTGGGCACATTTCAATGAGGGGGACTCCCCCCTCATGGCCCAACTAGGTGTCCATAATACCCGCCAGGTCCGGGCCCCCCTCCGGAACCAAGTCATGGATAAGGGGAGCCTTGTTGGTAATGGACTGGCATTGCATAACATCAGCCTAGGGCCCGGGCCCTGCCCACCCAAACCTCCTGGGATGCGAGAAATGCTCTGGGGACCATAGCGCGCAACCACCTGTAAGCAGTGGGTGCGTGCTCCCATAGAATGACAGGGTCCCCGGCTGACGCCATACCTACCCCTCCCAAGGACTGTCCTGATAGTATGGCTCTCTATTGAACTGACCACTAACACCCCCTTAGTGTCGGACCCAGCATCCTCCTCATCGAGGCTAATGGTCGGCCTGGACTTCCGATAATAGATAACCCTCCCCCCTCCCTAGACCCTCCCCCCACTCTGGGGCCCCTTAAAAACCGAATTAAAAAACCATTTAAAAAAACCCTTAACTTCTGCTTCCGCCACCTCTCGAGATTAATAAATCCATCCTTAAGGTGGGCCCTCATTAATGTAGAGGGCCAGACCTGTGAGAGAGGGGACTCTCGCAGGGCATGGAGGTCCGCAGCAGAGTACATCTTTAGAGATAGATTACAGTGGTTTGAGATGAGTATGTTTATAGGGCAATGTGATTTATGATGCAGCATGAGAGAAGGAAAGGAACAGGGGCAAAGTTCAGAAACAGATAGACCAAGGGAAAGAAATGACTGCTAATAAATCTTGCCTAATGAAGCTGCATAAGGAACATTGGCTCTTATTATATGTTCATTACACCATCGTTGGGAAACTTTACAGAGAACCTATTACCACAATTGAGCCCAAAATTTTGGTTGGTAAGCAAGAGCATTGTTAAGTGAGTTTCACCACATATTCCAAGTTGGCCATGCCCCCCTGGTCACATAACCACCAAGCCACTCCCCCTGGTCACATGACCATCGAGCCACTCCCACAACCTACAGAATAGGTTCTAAAATTTTTTGAAACCCACCACTGGAATGGGGATTTTGCAATAACCTTCACATGCCATGTGCACCAAGCCACTTCTACCTAATCAGGACACACCCATCAAGCCCACAGAACCAGTAGTAAAAAAATTTGAATCCCACCACTGATTCCCAGGGTTGACCTTTTCCAATGAGGATGGCTGGAAACAGCTGCGCCGGTTCTCCCTCGCTGTCCTGAGGAATTTTGGAATGGGGAAGAAATCCATCGAGGAGCGGATTCAAGAGGAGGCCCAGTTGCTGCTGGAGGAATTTCAGAAGACCCAAGGTGAGGCTGGGGAGCGGGAGAGGGGGGAAGGGATGGTTTGAAAGGCCTCTGGATCAACCAACTGACCGTCCAACCCCATTATAGCAACACTGAGGTCAGATGTCAAGATGTCCAGAACATAAACGTAGAATCAGAGGGCTGGAGGGGACCTGAGAGGCAGGGAGATCTTGAGCAGGGACTCAGACTGGAAGGTTTCTGGTCTAGGAAATGCTTGGGCTGAAAAAGAGCATAATAGAATGTGGTTTCTTCCTTTGCTGACTCAAAGAGGCATCTGTTTGGACCGAGGCTTCCCAAGAGCGTGAAGTGAACTCCTGGTCCTGACAAAAACCCCTTTTATTAATTGACTGTGAATTCTCCTCATTTACATCCAGCAAAGTCTTTCAAGGGAGGATTTACAGTCACAGACCTTATCTGGCTTGGAGAGCTGCCAAGCCGATATTTGCAAAACTTGGCAAAGAGCCTCAGAGAGTCACGGACCAATTAAGAGAACTAATTGTCTCCTGCAAACTCCACTCCCCTTTCGCTCCTCTGTTATTTCTTCTGGGAAGGGCCATTCATTGTCCACCTGTGGCCTTACTCCCAGGTTGACCCTTGTTCTTTATCCCTTCCCTTCGTCTGGCAACTCTGCACATGCGCACACTGGGAACAGGCTCCACCCATTCGTCTGCCTCACGGATGTCTGCCTCCGAAGGCAGCTGATAACTGTCAGAAGGCCCTGGCCCCCTCTCTGCCTCCGACACAGAGCCCTCCTCAGAGCCTTCCCCAGACTCCAGGACTGGCCCATCTTCCTCCCCAACCCTCCTCACTGTCTGAATCTGCTGCCAGCTCCGATGGCTGCTGATGGGCCACAGCAGCATCAGGCATCCCTTCCTCGCCAAATATTTATTTATTTTATTTATTTTATTTATTTATATTTATATCCCGCCCTTCTCCACAGAGGACCCAGGGCGGCGCACAGGAAATTTAAAAATATACAAAAATAGAAAAATAAATACATAATTTAAAATATATATTAAATTATCCCGATCCTATGCTAAAAACCAAATTGTTAAAATACCCAATTTAAAACTTCCTAAAAGTCCCCATGGGAGGTTAGGCTAGGCCGGCTTGATGGAAAAAGTATGTCTTTAAACATTGGCGGAAGAGGCGGAGGTCGGTGATGGTGCGTAATTCAGAGGGTAGGTCATTCCAAAGGGCAGGGCCCGCCACAGAGAAGGCTCTTCCCCTGGGTGTCGCCAGTCGGCATTGTCCGGCCGACGGCACCCTGAGTAGGCCCTCTCTGTGGGAGCGTATCGGTCTAAGGGATGTATGGGGCAGGAGACGGTCTCGCATATAACTAGGCCCCGAACCATGGAGCGCTTTAAAGATGGTCGTCAAAACCTTGAAGCGCACCCGAAAGGCCACAGGAAGCCAATGCAGCTCGCGCAGGATCGGTGTTATATGGGAGCATCTAGCGGCTCCCGTAATTACCCGCGCGGCTGCGTTTTGGACTAGCTGTAGCTTTCGAGTGCACCTCAAGGGAAGCCCCATGTAGAGAAATAATTACATACAGGGGAAGAGAGAGCCCACCTTACACCCCTCCCAAAGCTCTTTACCTCTGGCCTATGCAGTTCCTATGACATGTTGACACACCTTTCTTTCTTTCTTTCTTTCTTTCTTTCTTTCTTTCTTTCTTTCTTTCTTTCTTTCTTTCTCTCTCTCTCTCTCTCTCTCTCTCTCTCTCTCTCTCTCTCTCTCTCTCTCTCTCTCTCTCTCTTTCTTTCTTTCTTTCTCCGCACCAGAGAAGCCCTTCAGCCCCATCTTCTTGCTCAGCTGCTGCGTGTCCAACGTCATCTGTTCCATCGTCTTTGGCAATCGCTTCGATTACAAAGACAAGGAGTTTCTGGCTCTCATGAAGATGATGAATGACAGCTTTCGGCAGATTAGCAACAGCTGGTCTCAGGTAGCTCCACCACACTCCTCGCCTCCCTCCAGCAAAATGGGAGGATCCGAGACGGCTCCTCCCTCGGACAAGCTGGCACTGTCCGAAGATGCTGGGCAGTTGCCGTGCCATGGGAGGATTAGAACTCTGGTCCAAGATGCAGTGGGGAGGAAAGGACCCTTGAAATAAAAAATCTGCAAGGTTATTTAAGTTCCTCTGATATCAGCCTAATTCTGCAAATGCATCTGCTGATTTATTCTTTTTTACCCCAAAGTTTTTTATTTTTTACAAACATACCAGTGTGTGAACTGTGTGGTACAATAGTATCATATACTTCATACCTCCCCAAAATAGTATTACTCATATTTGTTTCATTTAAACACATTTAGATAATCCTGGTAATAATACACACCTTTATATTAAATTATAATCTTTCATTGTTTCGTTATTCAATATTTCAATATGTTATTTTTATACCAATCACCCCATATTAATTATCATTCCTTTTGATATGAATAAAATAGTATCAATAAGATTTGTTACATTTTACAAACTTACATATGCAGAAGATGATGATGGATATAAAAATAACATATCAAAATATTGAATAATTGAAAAATGAAGGATTATGCTGAATAAGCAAATAAGGAAAGATCTTAATTTAAATATATGTTTGTTAAATGTAATAAATACGATGGCGAAATATTTTATGAAAGATGGTATTAATAAGTGTATTTAAATAATATGGGGATTGACATAAAAACAATATATAGAATTACTAACTGCTGATTTATTCTTGAAATGCTGCATTAATTAACCGATTAATTGATCTCATTGAGTCCCTTTGGCTATGCATCCACCAGCTGGAAGGCATTCTTTTCTGACACATCCTTTTCTTTTTCTTTTCTTTTTTTCTTTTCTTTTTAAAAAGGTTTTTTTATTAAGTACTGTATTTTTCAGAGTATAAGATGCACCCAGGTTTTGAAGAGGCAAATTACAAAAAAAGGTACGTAGATAGATAGAGGGAGAGAGAGGGAGAGAAAGAAAGAGCAATACAGTAGGTAGGTAGGTGGGTAGAAAAAGTAGATAGGTAGGTACATAAAGGAATAGAGAGAGAGAGAATAGAGAGAGAGAGATTAATACAGTAGATAGGTAGGGAGAGGGTAGGTAGGTAGGTAGGTAGATAGGTAGGTAGGTAGATAAAGGAATAGAGAGAGAGAGAGAGAAATACAGTAAGTAGGTAGGGAAAGAGAGAGAGTGTCATGACTGTTTCCATCAATCATCAAGAAAGAACACACTTGACTTCATTTAGAAAGTTCAAGGCTACTTTTACTGATAATGGTGTGGCTTCAGCCAACGTCAAGCAAGGAATGAAACATTTAGGCGCGCAACATACGTAACAAAGCATAATCCAACCTCCCCCCTTTGACCCCAGCATGTTGTCCAATGCAAAGTCAGCCACGACATCAGGTGCAGTTCCTTCTCAGGGTCATCATCAGAATGGAATGTAGTTCGTTAGCTGAATGTGATAACAACTGTCCGTCTCTCTCTCCTGCCCCCCTTAGTAGCTTAGCAACCCTAGCCCTCCCCCCGTTTCAACATCTCAGCTGATGCAGGCAAAAGCAAAGCAAAAGCAGAGGCTGACATCGAGGGAGAGAGAGAGAGTAGGTAGATAAGTTGATGTTTCCAGGTGCATTTATCCATATCCTGGAGAAGGAAATCATTGACAAACCTTAGAACTTTGTTTTTCCTGGCACAGAAACAGTTAAAGAGCTTTCCAAAGGAAAATAAATCCCTTTTTGCAGTCTGCAAACCTCTCCAAAAGGGCCCATTTCTCCGTGAAAACGGGACAGGTTTTTTTTCAAATAAAAAGCATGAATAGCCCTGCGGGGGTTTGCAGAGTGCTCCTGAGGGGGTGGGGTTCAAAAATGAGCAAAAAGTGACCCATTTATCGCAAAAACGGGCCATTTTTGTGTCAAATAAATTGCATGCATAGCCCTATGGAGCCTTATAGAGTGCTGCTGGGGGCTGGAGGGTGGTGGCGTTTTAGGCTCATTTCTGCCCTCCCCAGCCCCCAGGAGTTCTCTGAAAGCCTCTATAAGGCTAGGCACAGCCAGTTTGGTGAAGGGGGCGGGGTTCCAGGAGGAAAAAAATGCTGTATTCAATGTATAAGACGCACCCAGATTTGCAGCCTCTTTTTAGAGGAAAAAAGGTGCGTCTTATACTCTGAAAAATATGGTCAACATTAAAAATGTTGGACATAGTGTGACATTTCTGGCATAGTCATTTCCATGGAGTTTTTGATCTTACAACAATAACACTTTTTATCCATTACATAGATATGTGTGATCAGTCAAATTACCTACACATTAATCCCTTACAGGATATAGTCACTATCAGTACATTTACATATCCAATTCCTACCTTTTGTACAATATTAATACCATATTTTCCCATTCTTAACTTATCCGTGTTTCTCTGTCCCGTCCTTTCCCCCTCGTTTCTAACCATCAGTACCATTTGTCCCAGATTTCGTGGTATTCTGTCACCTCCTTGTCTTTGAGCTCTAGTGTCAGCCTGTCCATTTCTGCACATGGCCTGAAACATCCTTTTCCTCTCATTTCCCGCAGTTCTACGATATCTACGCCAACCTCCTGAGATACTTCCCAGGGCCCCATACCAAGATCCATGACATCCTGGAGGACGTGAGGTTCTTCATTGGCAGGAAGGTGAAGAAAAACAAGGAGACGTTGGACCCCAACTTTCCCCGGGATTACATCGACTGCTTTCTCATCCAGATGGAGAAGGTAGGAGGTAGGGAGGGAGCCAAGCATGATTTCCCCAGCTACGAGGCTCTGGGCACAGGGGGCTTTGCCACGGGGCAAAAGATGCCCCAGGGGTAGGAGCACACTGTCCCTTCCTAAGCAACCACAATCACCAAAGGACAGGAAGGTTGGGAGATTTGAGCTTCTCAGACGGATCTTGGAAAAAGAACTTCCAAACCAGCCGAAGAGAAAGTTAGGGGGCATGTAAGGTGTCCAGAAGGCCACCAGGCCACAGTCTCTGCAGTTGCACCAGGTCCAAGCCCCCTTTCCACTCTTGTTCCAAGGGCAGCCTTGGGATGCCCAGTGTTCTGACTGAGGCTTCCCGTGATCATGAAGCAAACTCCTTGTCCCGACAAAACCCCCTTTTATTAATTGATTGTGAAATTTGCTCATTCACAGCCAGCAAAGTTTTTCAAGGGAGGATTTACAGTCACAGACCTTATCTGGGTTGGAGCGCTGACAGGCTGATATCTGCAAAACATTGGCAAGGAGTCTTAGAGAGTCATGAACCAATGAAGCAAACTAATTTGTCTCCTGCAAACTCCATTCCCCTTTTGCTCCTCTTTTGTTTCCTCTGGGAGGGGCCATTCATCATCCTCCTATGGCCTTACTCCCAAGTCAACCCCTGTTCTTTAGCTGTTCCCTTCGTCTGGCAACTCTGCACATGAACAGGCTCCAGCTGTTCTTCTGCCTCACTGACTCTGAAGGTAGATGATAACTGGCATATGACTCTGGCCACATCTCTGCCGCCGACACAGAGCCCTCATCAGAGCCTTCCCCAGACTCCAGGCCTGGCCCAGGTTCCTCTCCAACCTCCCCACTGTCTAAATCTGCTGCCAGCTCCGATAGCCGCTGGCAGGCCACAACATCCAGCTACTTTCCTACAGAGGGTAGATATGGGGATGGACACAGATGAAGCAGGAAAGGGGCCAGCAGTGGAGAAAGCCCATCCCCTGGGAATCGCTTGGTCAGTCTGACCCCTCACTAGGACCAAGGGGCCATTTCTGTTTTGGGAAAACCAGCGCTTAGTCAGCCTCCAATCAGGAGGCTTGTCTCACCTAGTGTGCATCCCGCAACCCAACTGGAAATCTTTCTTCAATCCCTACCCCCCAGAGCTTCTCATGCACTTGGGATCCACTTTCAGGAGAAGAACAACCCGGACAGCGAATTCAACCAGAAGAACCTGGAGTTGACTGTCCTGAACCTGTTTTTTGCGGGGACAGAGACGATCAGCTCCACCCTGCGATACGGATTTCTGTTGCTGATGAAGTACCCTGAAGTGCAAGGTATTTTGGCAGGGTGTGTGTGATTGAACCCCACCGCAGCACATGTCTCTAGGCCAGGAAGCATCTCTCTCCCCCCCTCCAAGTCCCACCGGGATTGCTAGGCCAGTGAGAAGTTGCTGTGAGCTGCACAAAAGCCTAGATTCAGCCTCAGAGCCAACCACGGAGGAGCTCAGGCCAGAAGCTTCCCCTGCCATGGGGCGTAGGAAGGGGGATAACCAGCCCCACGGCCCTTGATGACATCCCCCTCAGCAAGTGGAGACCCCTCCTGTCCAGTTCTTTGCTCCCACCCCCCAGCTGCCGATCCAGGCGCGTCAGAGAGAGTGCAGTTGAAGCCACTAAATTTATGGCCATGTTTTTCCAGCAAAGATGCAGGAAGAAATTGACTGCGTGATTGGTCAGAACCAGATCCCCAACATTGAAGACCGGAGCCAAATGCCCTACGTGGATGCGGTCATCCACGAAGTGCAGCGGTTCAGTGACCTCATCCCCATGAACGTGAGCCATGCAGTCACCCGCGACACAGAATTCAGAGGCTACCTCATTCCGAAGGTCAGAATCTTGGTTAGGGGGAGACTGCCCAAGGGGCACCAGGATGGCATGCCACCCTGGGCACTGGCTGGGCTGCCTAGCAGGATCGGGCAAAGATATCTAGAAGCTGAGGAGGGCTGGCCAGAAGGCAAGAGTCCTGGCTGGAGAGTTCTATGGCTCAAAAACAGTACCCCAGAAGTGGTATTCACCAGGTTCTGACCAGCTCCGGAGAATCGGTAGCAGAAATTTTGGGTAGTTTAAAGAACCGGTAAATACCATCTCTGACTGGCCCCACCCCCCATCTATTCTCTACCTCCCGAGACGCAGCTGATTGGAAGGGAATGGGGATTATGCAGTAACCTTCCCCTGTCACCAAGCCATGGAGATCGTCTCTTGGCCGCCTTCCTCAGATCGCTCGGGCATCTTGTGTCCCCTGGCCAAAAGAACCTCTGCCCCTTCTCTTCCTCAGGGCACAGAAGTCTTTCCCCTGCTCAGCACCGTCTTGCATGACGGCACCAAGTTTAAAAGCCCCGAAGGGTTCCACCCGGAGAACTTCCTGGATGAGAAGGGACGCCTGAAGAGGAACGACGCCTTCGTCCCCTTCTCTGCAGGTACAGCCACACCGGGCCCCCACTTTTCCCCACTGACCCTCCTGGGCCAGGCTTCTTGGCTGCCCTTGGGATTTTTCCTTTTATGGCCTGCTTTTCCAGTTTCCATGCCAAGCTGGCATTGGGGGCTGCCTCGGCATTTCTTGTGCAAGCTGGATGCCCCTTTGCCCACACTGGCAATTGAGGGACCCAGGCGAGAAGGTAGCCCTCTAGGCATTGGTCCTGGGAGTTGAAATCCTCCGGGCTTAAAGTTGCAAAGCCGTCTGGGGAATTCTGGGAGTTGAAGTCCACCAGCTGCCAAGGAAGGGGACTCCTGCTCTAAACTGCTTCTCCCGGCCTCTCCTCGCAGGGAAACGCATGTGCCTGGGGGAAGCCCTGGCCCGGATGGAGCTCTTCCTCTTCTTCACCACCATCCTGCAACGGTTCCGGCTGAAGCCTGTGGTGGAGCCCAAGGACATCGACCTGACACCCCAGGAGTTCGGCTTTGCCACCGCCCCGCCCCTGTACGAGCTCTTGGTCGTCCCCCGCTGAGTGGAGGGAGCCAAGCAGGTGGGCAAGTGCGCCCTGGTTCTGGGCTCCTGTGCTTTTACACCAGCTTGACCTTTGGAGGTAGAGATGCACGGTCCCCTTCTCTGCTCCACCCGGGGCCAGGATCTCGGAGGGATTGGGAAAAGATGCTTCTTCCAGGTGTTTGCCTTGAAAATATAAAGCTTTGCGGCAATGCAGATGACCTGAACTGGTGCAGCCCTGGTTTCTTCTAAGCTGTTTGTGTGTGTCTGTCTCTGTGTCTGTGTGTCTCTGTGTCTGTGTTTGTGGGAGGACTTATTTCCTGGTTGTTATTGTGCGTAAGAGAGACCAAAAGCCAGAGAAATGGTCATCTTCCCAGCATGTTGCTCTAAAAAGCCAGGGGATCCCCTTGGCCACTGGCCTGTCCTGGACCAGATGGCCACGAATGCAG
This sequence comes from Rhabdophis nuchalis, assembly GCA_039707465.1. Taxonomy (NCBI): domain Eukaryota; kingdom Metazoa; phylum Chordata; class Lepidosauria; order Squamata; family Natricidae; genus Rhabdophis; species Rhabdophis nuchalis. The sequence continues at coordinate 27,321,459 of CM077643.1, forward strand.
AGGTGGTATTCAGCAGGTTCTGTCAGTTCTGGAGAATCAGTAGTGGATATTTTGAGTAGTTCGGAGAACCAGTAAATAACTTTTAAATAGTAAATAAATCTTTGTACTATCACGAACCTACGCCTCTTCCACCGGGCATTAAAGACACATCTATTTCATGAAGCCGGCCTGGCTTAATTTTAATGGGTAAAGTTTTAATTGATTTTAACCTTTCTAATCCAAATTTTCAGCATGGAACCCTAATTTAATTCCATTTTAAACTGTTATATATTGTATGGGTTTGTATATGGTTTTATATTTCTGTGCACCGCCCTGAGTCCCCTCGGGGAGATAGGGCGGTGTACAAATTTGATAAAATAAATAAATAAATAAATAAATAAATAAATAAATAAAAACCTGTGGCTGGCCCCGCCCCCATCTATTCTCAGCTCCCGAGACCCAGCTGATCGCGAGGGAATGAGGATTTTGCAGTATCTTTCCCCTGCCATGCCCACCAAGCCATGCCATAATAATAATAATAATAATAATAATAATAATAATAATAATAATAATAATAATAATAATAATAATAATAATATTTTATTTATAGATCGCCTCCTCTCCCCAAAGGGACTCGGAGCGGTGCACAGGGAAAATTAAAAATACTCATACAAAATACATAAATAGATAAATAGATAAAATAAGAATTAAACAAGATTATCCCTGCGCTAAAACCCCCTATACTAAAATTAGTCTACAATCCCCTAAAACCTAATTAAAAGACGGAAGACTAACCTAGGCTGGCCAAGCAGATGAAGTGTGTTTTCAATTTTTGACGGAAGGAGCGGAGGTCCGTAGTTGTTCTAATTTCGGGGGGAAGGTCGTTCCAGAGGGCTGGGCCCGCCACAGAGAAGGCCGTTCCCCTGGGCGTCGCCCGCTGGTATAGCCTGGTGGACGGCACCCGGAGAAGTCCCTCTCTGTGAGAGCGAATCGGCCGCAGGGACGTATGGGGCAGAATCCGATCCCGCAGATAACTAGGTGCCGTGCCATGGAGCGCTTTAAAGATGATAACTAACACCTTGAAGCGCACCGAAAGACGACAGGCAGCCAATGCAGCTCGCGCAAGAGCGGTGTTACATGGGTAAACCTCGAGGTTCCCATTATTGCTCGCGTGGCTGCATTCTGGACAAGCTGAAGTCTTCGGGTACACCTCAAGGGGAGCCCCATGCAGAGAGAATTGCAGTACTCCAGTCGGGATGTCATGAGGGCATGAGTGACTGTGCAAAGGGCATCCCGATCCAATAGGGGACGCAACGGCTGTCACTTGATCTTCCATAGACAGCCGGGTATCCAGGAGGACGCCCAAGTTGGGTGCCCCATCCACAGGGGTGAGGTGTTCGTCCCCTATGGCCAGTGATGGAGTCAACTGGTTGTACCGGGATGCCGGAAACCACAGCCACTCGGTCTTGGACGAGTTGAGTCTGAGTCTGTTACTTCCCATCCAGGCCCGCACGGCTTCCAGGCACTGGCACATCACCGCTACGGCATCGTTGGGGTGGTTTGGGGTAGATATATACAGCTGCGTATCGTCAGCATAGAGGTGGTACTCTACCCCGAAACCCCGGATGATCTCGCCCAGCGGCTTCATATATGTGTTGAACAGGAGAGGCGAGAGGACCGACCCCTGAGGCACCCCACATGTGAGGGGTCTCGAGGTCGACCTCTGCTCTCCTGCCAACACAAATTGCGATCGACCGGAGAGGTAGGAGGAGAACCACCGCAGTACGGTGCCCCTCACCCCCAACCCCTCCAGCCGATGCAATAGGATACCATGGTCGATGGTATCAAAAGCCGCTGAGAGGTCTAATAGGACCAGGATGGAGGAACAACCCCCATCTCTGGCCCTCCAGAGATCATCTACCAACGCGACCAATGCCGTCTCGGTGCTGTGCCCCGGCCGGAACCCGGACTGGTGCGGGTCCAGATAATCAACTTCCTCCAGGTGACGGGGAAACTGTTGTGCCACCACACTCTCTACAACCTTCGCCAAAAAGTGAAGGTTGGAGACCGGACGGTAGTTAATCAATAATGCTGGGTCCAGAGAGGGCTTCTTCAGGAGGGGTCTCACCATCGCCTCTTTAAGGGAGGCAGGCAAGAAACCCTCACTAAGAGAAGCGTTGACAACCTCCTGGAGCCAGCCTCATGTAACCTCCCAGGATGCCAGTACAAGCCAGGAGGGACACGGGTCCAATAAACATGTGGTGGCTCGCAGTCGCCCACGTAACCTGTCCATATCATTGGAAGTAACAGAGTCAAACTCTTCCCACAAAACTGTCTCAAGATCTGCCTTGGGGCATCCCACTGGGCCACTATCGATGGGGACTAACTCGCTCTGAATCTGAGCGATTTTATCCTGCAGATAAATCCCAAATTCCTCTGCTCTACCCTGTAATGGGGTTTCCCGCACCCTCTGTTGAAGGAGGGAGCGGGTCACCCTAAACAGGGTGCGATGATGACATTTGGCCACTCTCAGTGCCACAAGGTAAGTCCGTAAATGGGCTCTCACCTGTGTTCGGTCAGATTCAGACCGAGTAGATCTCCATCTCCTCTCTAGGCATCTCTTGTGGCGCTTCATCACCCTTAGCTCCTCGGTGAACCAAGGAGCCAGGGTGGTTCGCCGCCGCAAGAGAGGCCGCAGGGGCGCGACCCGATCCAAGGCTCCCGTGGCCGCAGTATTCCATGCGGCCACGAGGTCCTCCATTGGGGCGCGGGTCAGGGATACAGGAAGTGGCCCAAGCACCATCTGGAACCTGTCAGGGTCCATCAGGCGCCTGGGGCGGAACCAAATAGGTGACTCAGGTTCCGCCTCCCCGCAGTGGGGTGTAGCGATTGGAAAGTCGAACCAGAGAAGTGAGTGGTCTGACCATGACAGGGGTGTGATGACTATATCCCCTATACCCAGATCACTCTTCCATTGGCCAGAGACAAAGATTAGATCCGGCGTGTGTCCACCCTCGTGGGTGGGGCCCTGAATTACTTGGGTCAGGTCCATGGCCGTCATGGAAGCCAGGAACTCCCGAGCTACCTCCGATGATTCGCCCACCGATGGCAGATTAAAGTCCCCCATGACTACTAGTCTGGGGGTCTCAACTGCCATCGTAGCGATCACCTCGAGGAGCTCGGGCAGGGCTGCTGTTACATAGCGGGGAGCCAGGTATACAACCAGCAAGCCCCACTGCCTCCCTAGGCCCCACTTCACGCAGAGGGACTCACAGCCAGTGGTCTGTGGCACAATGGTCTCTCTCAGCTCAAGACCTTCCCTAACAATAACCGCTACCCCTCCACCCCTGCCTAGGGCCCGGGGCTGATGAAAAGCGCGGTAACCTGGTGGGCACATTTCAACGAGGGGGAGTCCTCCCTCGTGGCCCAACCAGGTCTCCGCAATTCCCACCAGGTCTGGCTCCCCCTCTGACACAAGGTCATGGATGAGGGGGGCTTTGTTGACCACGGACCTGGCGTTGCACAACATCAGCCGCAGGCCCTGGCACTGTACTCCCTGACCACCTAGCCTGCGGGGGTTGTGGCATCTGACCGTCTGCAACCAACGGCCACGCGCCTCCAACCGGGAGGATAGAACTTGTCTCCCCTCGGACCTGCCTCTCCCTGCAACCATCTGGATGGGTAGGCCATCCATGGAAACAACCAGTGTATCCCCCCTCCCAGTGGATCCTTCCGCCTCCTTCCGCCGTCTGCTGGCACCGCCCATTCCCTTCTTGCTCGTCTCAACCTGTTTATACCCTCCCCCTTCCCTGGCACCCCCTAAAATAAACAACAATTTACTAGCTAAAAAAACCCTGAGACCGCGCTTTGCCCACCTCTCCGGATTAATAAATCCCTCATCAATGCCCCCCAAGCCACACCCACAGAACCGGCAGTAAAAAAATTTGAATCCCACTTCTGCTCAAATATGACATTCAGCATGTCTTTTTACAGGAGGCATCCTTGCCCCTTGTAAGTGGACTCCCTTTGGCTCAGGCCATGAGCTTTGGGGGTGCGGGAGGGGCTGGACAAAAGACCAGGGATCCTTCACCCCTCTTTCTTGGGTCAGTAGAACAACTGGCCTGCATTGCTCCCGCCTTGCAGGGCTGGTGAAGAACGGCTACCAGGCAGCACCGGTGTGCACTGAGTCAGCTACTTGGGCCAGACTACATGGGCCAATTCCAGGACAGGCATCAGTGCCAGCTGAGCTGGAGTAATTCTCTGGGCAGAACAAGAGGATCCAGCTGGACTGTCTAAAATCTGGAACATCTGCTGATGGGTTGCAGCCCAGAGTCAGCTGAAAGGAAAGCAGCTCACCCAGAAATGAGGGAACCCCCAAAGCAACAACACCTTTGGCAACCCACAGCTCCCAGGCTATACACAAGGTGCATAGTTTAGTTAGGACACTGACAGCAACCTGTATCAACCATTAGCACCGGTCAATGGCATTTGTGATGCATTTTTTAATGTTTAGTTGATTCAGTTTCATTTTTAATGAATATAATAATATATATCATCACTGACCATCATGTCCTGGGCCACACTAAAGAAGACTGTCCCCAACTTGAGGAGGCACAAGCTGAGGGTTCCAGACCTGTGCCTGAGCAACTACCAGGGGAACCGAATTTCAGTTCTGGGCCAAGGCACTTTCTAAGTGCAATTCAAATCCTTTGATGGACTGCTTCCTTTGACTGTGGTCGGCGGAGCCCTGCAGAGCCTCCTAGGCTTAGACTGGTTCGAATCCCTGGGTCTGGGGTTGATTGGTATCAATGTTGTTCGTGATGACAGCACTGAAGAACTACTTAAGGAGTTTGAGGACATCTTTGGCACCAGTCTAGGCAAGTATGTGGGGACCCCAATTTCTTTTAATTTGGATCCCAACATAGCCCCCATTAGGCTAAAGCCCTGGAGAGTCCATTTCACTCTCCAACCCAAAATTGATCTTGAATTTGACAAACTAATTGGCCAGGGAATTCTGGAGTTGGTCAATCATGCATACTGGGAGACCTCTATAGTGACCCCAGTCAAGCCTGACATGTCTTTCCGTATCTGCACAGACTATAAATGCACCATCAAGAAAGCCCTACAACAGATCACTTATCTGGTGCCCATTGTCCAGTATCTACTTCATTCCCTTGGCCCAAGAAAAGTATTTGCTAAATTAGATACGGCACAGGCATACCAACAGATGCCTATAGATGGTGCCACAGTGGAGGCCCAAACCATTGTGATGCAAAAGGGCTGCTGCCAGACAGTCTTTGTTGGGTTGTACATAGTTGTCACTTAATAAAGAGCTGTTGTTGCTGAAGCCTGAGCCTTGGCTCTTCCATTCACCCGATCTAACCACCCCTTTCACAAATTTCAAATTTCACAGGGCAAGACCACGTCCAAGGGCCAAGGTTTGGGCAAGGCAGGCACCAAAATAAAATGCTTAGTATTGCAATAGTATGGATACAGGGGTGGGCTTCAAAAATTGCAGCAACAGGTTCTCTGCCTGGTTGCTGGGTGGGCATGGCCTAGCCAGCCTCCTGCACTACTGCGTGGGGTGTTTTTGCACTCCCTGAGTTCTGGAGTCTTTATACGAGCCTCCGGGAGGGCAAAAATGGCATCCCCAGCCTCTGGAGACCCATTTCCAGCCTTCCTGAATTTCTGGTAGGCCTTTTTTTCACCCTCCTTGACCGTTCGTGCGCACCCTGCACTTACCTGCATCCAAAATGGGCCACGTGGGGACTCCTAGGAGGGGTGAAGTGGGCAGGGCCAGCCAGGAGTAGGATTTGGGGGTTCTCCGAACTGCACAGAATCTTATCTAGAGGTTCTCCCTGGGTGGATATAAGGGTGGGGAGGGAAGTTCAAGAAAGTTTACTTGCTTCTTGGCACAAGTGAATTGCTAACAGGGAAAAGAGGAGACTTTCTGCTTTCTGGGGGCCCTCATCAGGAAGAGCTGGGTTCCTTCAGCAAGTGTGGATAACTGAAACTGTGCCTTCTGAGACCACCCATTGTTAATGGCCACCAGAGCTGGAGCACAAAGGCAGCCTGGGAACCACAGTCTCTGGGGCCATGGTGGTCTTGTGCCCCTGTCAGTGGAGAGATGCGTAGAGGCATGACAGCTGGGCAAGGCCATGTTCCACAGTGGATAAGCCACCCTCTACTGGAGTGTGGCGGGAAATGGACCCTTTGCACTATCAAACTACTTGGCTGAGCCCCAGACCAGAGCCCTGAGAAGGCTGTAATTCAGTGGTGGGTTCTGGCCGGTATGGCCCGGTATGGGCATACTGGTGGTAGCTGGGAGCAGCGGTCATCATACCGGAATGGTGGCTTGTTGGGCCCACCCGCCTGTCTGCATTCCTTACAACTTTTTGAGGGAAACGGGCCAATTGCACACGCAAGCATACAGTCTTTTTCATTAAACAGTCACATGGTCGAATCACAACTCCATCTTGTTGCCTGGTGACATCCCCCCTCCTTCCTCCGACCAGGGGTGAGAATGTCCTTGATTCCCAAGAGAAATTATTTTGTTTTGGCTACAGAGTTCCAGCTATCTCAATTCCCCCCTCCCAATACCTCAGCTCCAGTGTGGCAACAGTGAAGCTCCAAGATGGCTTTGGTTAGGTCAGCTTCAAGGTTGACACACAAAGGATCAGGACCATGTTAAGTTGCAATGCGAACGATTTATTGCTCAAGATTATTGCAGAATCTGGTCAGCTAAAGTTCAAATCTCAGTTGGCACTAGATAAGGGTCAAGGGAATTCAAGTCAGGCACTGGACATAGATTTGATCTGACCCAGGCTTCCTTAGAAAGCAAGAAGCAAAGTCTTGGTCCCTGCAAAATCTCTTTTATTTACACAAGTTGATTTCCTTTCATTCACAGTCAGCAAAGCTTACCATACAGTCTTTCAGAGGAATGTTTATCCATACCCACCTTATCTCATTTGGAGCTCTGCCAGATAACTAGTTTCCAAACGCAGGGCAAGGCAAACCTGGCACAGAGTCTCTTAAAGTCACACACAGAACTTTCCACTCAAACCGACTGAATAAACGAATTGTTCCTGCAAAAGCCCACTCCCCATTCGCTCCTCTTTTGTTTTCTATGGGAGGGGCCAATCACCTCCAAGGTGTGGCTTTACTGATAAGTCGACAATGTTTTCTTAGTTGGTCTTGTCTTCTGGCAGCTCTGCGCATGCGCACACTGGGAACAGACTCCAGCTGTATAGCTCTCTCTCTGCCTCCCACGCAGAGCCCTCGTCTGGGATTTCATCAGCCCCCAGGACTGGTCCATGTTCCTTCCCAACCTCCTCAATGTCTGACTCTGCTGTCAGTTGTGCTGACTGCCGGCTGTGGGTGGCCAGGGCCACAACAACATTGCTTGTGGCAATGCAAGGGACTCTAAACTGATGACAAATTTCACTTCATCCCCAGCTGTGCCTGCTTTACTCCTACAGATCCATCTTCCCCTTCAACGATTTCGCTCTCAATCCAAGATCCACCCAATTTCCAATAGGAACCACTTTTTCGCTATCCCTCAGGGTCCCTTGAACTTACTGTATTTTTCAGAGTTAAAGACGCACCTTTTCCCTCAAAAAGAGGGTGAAAATCTGAGTCTGTCTTATACACTGAATACAGCATTTTGAGCCTCTTGAAACCCCGCCCCCTTTGCAAAAATGGACTTGCACAGCCTTTAGGAGGCCTGCAAAGTGCTCCTGGTGGCTAGCGAGAGCAAAAACGAGCAAAAAATGAACCATTTTTTGCTCATTTTTGTCCCCTTCTCCACCCCAGCCCTCAGGATACTCTACAATCCTCCTAAAGGCTATGCCTGCCCTTTTTTGGCAAAAAATGGGGCTGTTTTCATGAAAAATGAGCCATTTTTTGCTTGTTCTCCCCCATCCCCCAGGAGCACTCTACAAGCCTCCTAACGGTTATGTGTGCCCTTTTTTTTTTGGCAAAATAATGGGCCCATTTTCACAAAACATGAGCCCTTTTTGGTCATTTTTGCCCTCCCCCAGCCTCCATGAGCACTTTGCAGGCCTCTCAAACTCTCTGCATGCCCCCTTTTCACAAAGAATGAGGTGTGCAGAGGGTTTGGGAAGTCTGCAGAGTGCAAAACCCCTTTTTTCATTTATCTCTTCAAAATCTTGGTGCGTCTTATACTCCGAAAAATACGGTAATTCATGTTGGCTGGCATCACTTTTGACCTGACAGGGCCTCTCTCCTCCTCCTTTCCAGTGAGCAGCTGATGCAGTTGTACAGTGCCCGCCAGCACTGGAGGCTGAATCATGGCCTGCGCCGCAAACAGCACTCGCTGCTCAAACGTCTCCGCAAAGCCAAGAAAGACGCGCCTCCCATGGAAAAGCCAGAAGTGGTGAAGACCCACTTGCACGACATGATCATCCTTCCGGAGATGGTGGGCAGCATGGTCAGCGTGTACAACGGAAAGACCTTCAACCAAGTAGAGATAAAGGTTAAGGAATTGGGCTGGGACGGAAGGAAGGGATCCATTTGAGACCTCCCCCAAACGAGCCATGTTTCTGCAAGACAAACTGTTGATAAAAGGGCTCGATTCCTTTACCCCTGTTGGAAGCGGGACATCAGTTGTGGCTGGGATTCAACCACGGGTGTCCAACCTGGCAATTTTTAAGTCCTGTGAACTTCAACTCCCATGCTGGCTGGGGAATTCTGGGAGTTGAAGTCCACAGGTCTTAAAAATTGCCAGAATTGTATATTCCAATTTAGACCTTGAAACTTGAAATGGGCAATGAAAGGGAGAAGCTCCGTTGAAACAAAATTCTGTCTGAAGTGATCTGACAGCTGCACCAAATCCTGGAAAGACAGAATGCCTGATTTATTCAACACTACCTGTACCCGGCTATGCATTGCTGTGGCCCAGTCTGGTTAAATGGCCAACCAATCTGTGTGTAGATCTACACCTGCAAACATACACACAACCACCGTATAACCCCAAACCTATCTACCTATTGTATTTCTTCCTCTCTCCCTCTACCTACCTACCTACCTACCTACCTACCTATCTACGTACCTACCTACCTACTGTATCTATCCCTCTACCTACCTATCTACTGTATCTATCCCTCTACCTACCTACCTACCTACTGTATTTCTTACTTTCTCCCTCTATCTACCTACGTACCTACCTACCTACCTACTGTATTTCTCCCTCTCTATCCGTCTACCTACCTACCTACTGTATTTCTCCCTCTCTCTCTCTATTCCTCTACCTACCCACCTACCTACTGTATTTCTCCCTCTCTACCTACCTACCTACCTACCTACCTACCTACCTACCTATTGTATTTCTTCCATTCTCCCCTTACCTATCTACCTACTGTATTTCTCCCTCTCTATCTATCCCCCTATCTACCTACCTACTGTATTTCTCTCTCTCTCTCTCTCTCTCTCTCTCTCTCTCTCCCCCTACCTACCTACTGTATTTCTTCCTCTCTATCTACCCCTCTACCTACCTACTTACTGTATTTCTTCCTTTCTCTCTCTATCCTATCAACCTACCTACCTACTGTATTTTCCCTATCTATCCCTCTACCTACCTACCTACTGTATTTCTCCCTCTCTATCTATCCCCCTATCTACCTACCTACCTACCTACCTACTGTATTTCTCCCTCTCTCTGTCTACGGGACACCTGGGGGGTTGCTATCCTCTGTGCCTTGATTTGGCCCTTTTAGGCCTCCATACAGTGTGGAACTTATTCGGTTGCTGAGGAAACGACTGTTGGAAATGCCGACTTGGAAATTTCTTCCCTTGGGGGGGTGGGGGTGTCAACAATCTCCTATGCCAAACCTGGTGGGTTGCAACCTGCCAAGCCCAGAGCGTTCTCTGGAGCCCAGTCCTCTGGGAGGACCCCGGTCAGAGCAGGGTCTCCTCAGTGGAAATCCCCAACAACTAAGCCCAAATGTCAGTTGGAGGCCACTCTAGATGCCAGTCCAGAGAGCAGCAGCCCAGACCCATCTGGCCCGAAAGGGCAGCCTCTGGACTCCTGATCCCCAAGTCCAGGCCTGAAAACAGCGGCCCCTCCCTGCAGCTGTGCTAGCTAACTCCGGCCAGAAACAGATTTCCTGACCAAGCTGGGCACAACCGTCCTCTTTTCACTTGCCCAACGTCATGTTTTAAGATGGGCGGCCTTCTAAATCAATCCATATCCATCCATCCCCAGCAGATCTGGCCCTGCCCAAAGGAACTGCCTGGTCCCCATCATTTCCAGGCCTGCCACCGACTCCCTCTCCCCCGGGTCTCTGGGTGCAGCTGCTGGAGCTCCCGCAGTGCCCTTGCTTGAGCTGGCCTGGGAGGCGATGGGTCCTGAGTCTTCTGGCATGGAGTGGAGAGGCAGAGGGAGGCCCCCAATTCCAGGACCATCCCTGGGCAGGAATGTAGCCTTGATCGTTTGCACCAGGGGAAAAGCAAAGAGAAGCGAGGAGATAAGGCATGGCGTAAGTACTTTGCAGTGATATGGCTGATGAGCCCTAGTCATACGTTACATTAAAAAAAACACTACCCGCCCTTCTTTCTTGACGGCACCAGCATCCAGGATTAAGCATTTGATATATTTATTTACCTGGTGCTCTTACATAACCCAGAAGTGGTGCAAAACCCATCCCCAGATAAATTGAATTGAATTTATTGAATTTATTGGACTTCTAGACTGCCCCCTCTCCCCGGAGGGACTCGGGGCGGTGTACAGATAAAAATTAAAATCATTACAATAAATAATACATAAAACTAAAATCGAATTAAATAAACCCCTGTACAAATTTATAAAAATTAAAAACTTAACCCTAAAACCAAATCAGAAAATTTAAAAATGCAGACTGAGGTGGGAAAGCTGGAATTAGGCCAGACCGGCCAGATGAAACAAGTGGGTTTTGAGTTTCTGGCGGAAGGAGCGGAGATCCGTGGTCGTTCTAATGTCAGGGGGAAGGTCATTCCAGAGGGTCGGGCCAGCCACAGAGAAGGCCCTTCCCCTGGGCGTCGCCCGCTGGCACAGCCTGGTGGACGGCACCCGGAGAAGTCCCTCTCTGTGTGAACGAATCGGCCGAAGGGATGTATGGGGCAGGATACGATCCCGCAAATAACTAGGTCCTGTGCCATGGAGCGCTTTGAAGATGATAATCAACACCTTGAAACGCACCCGAAAAGCCACAGGCAGCCAGTGCAGCCCGCGCAGGAGAGGTGTTACGTGGGAGTATCTAGAGACTCCCGAAACTGCCCGCGCGGCCGCATTCTGAACCAACTGCAGCCTTCGGGTGCATCTCAAGGGGAGCCCCATGTAGAGAGCGTTGCAGTAGTCTAGATGGGACGTCACAAGTGCATGAGTGACTGTGCGAAGGGCGTCCCGGTCCAATAGGGGACGCAATTGGCGCACCAGGCGAACCTGGTGAAACGCCCCCCTTGCCACGGCTGTCAAATGGTCATCCATTGACAGCCGGGCATCTAGAAGGACGCCCAAATTGCGTACCCGGTTCACGGGGGCCAGATGTTCGCCCCCAATGGCCAGTGATGGAATCAACTGGTTGAACCGGGGTGCCGGTAGCCACAGCCACTCAGTCTTGGACGGGTTGAGCTTGAGTCTGTTACTTCCCATCCAGATCCGTACGGCTTCCAGACACCGGGACATCACTTCGACGGCATCGTTGGGGTGGTTTGGGGTAGAGATGTACAGCTGGGTGTCATCCGCGTACAGATGGTAATCTACCCCAAACCCACGTGATCTCGCCCAGCGGCTTCATATATGCATTGAACAGGAGGGGCGAGAGGACCGACCCTTGTGGCACCCCACAAGTGAGCGGCCTCGAGGTCGACCTCTGCCCCCCTGCCAACACAAATTGCGCTTGACCAGAGAGGTAGGAGGAGAACCACCGCAAAACGGTGCCCCTCACCCCCAACCCCTCCAGTCGATGCAATAGGATACCATGGTCGATGGTATCAAAAGCCGCCGAGAGGTCTAATAGGACCAGGATGGAGGAACAACCCCCATCTCTGGCCCTCCAGAGATCATCCACCAACGCGACCAATCCACCAATGCCGTCTCCGTGCTGTGCCCGGGCCAGAAGCCGGACTGGCGCGGGTCCAGATAATCAATTTCCTCCAAGTGGCATGGAAACTGTTGTGCCACCACACTCTCAACAACCTTCACCAGAAAGCAAAGGTTGGAGATGGGATGATAGTTGACTAATAAAGCTGGGTCCAGAGAGGGCTTCTTCAGGAGGGGTCTCACCATCGCCTCTTTAAGGGAGGCAGGCAAGAAACCCTCGCTAAGAGAAGCGTTGACAACCTCCTGGAGCCAGCCTCGTGTAACCTCCCAGGATGCCAGTACAAGCCAGGAGGGACACGGGTCCAGTAAACATGTGGTAGCTCGCAGTCGCCTACGCAACATGTCCATATCGTCGGAAGTAACAGAGTCAAACTCCTCCCAGAATGGAACCTCAAGACCCGCCTCCGACGTCCCCTCCGGATCACTAGTGGGGACCATCTCGCTCCGAATCTGAGCGATTTTGTCCTGCAGATACTCCCCAAATTCCTCTGCTCTACCCTGCAAAGGGGCTTCCCACGGCCTCTGTTGAAGGAGGTAGCGGGTTACCCCAAACAGGGCGGCAGGGCGGTTATCCGCGGACGCAATAAGAGTGGCACAATACTGACGCTTGGCCACTCTTAACGCCACAAGGTAAGTCCGTAAATGGGCTCTCACCTGTGTTCGGTCAGATTCAGAGCGTGACGATCTCCACCTGCTCTCTAGGCGTCTCTTGTGGCGCTTCATCGCCCTCAGCTCCTCGATAAACCAGGGAGCCTGGGTGGTTCGCTGCCACAAGAGAGGCCGCAAAGGCGCAACCCGGTCCAAGGCCCCGGTGGCCGCACTATTCCATGCAGCCACTAGGTCCTCCATCCGGGTGCGGGTCAGGGCTACAGGAAATGGTCCAAGCTCCGTCTGGAACCTATCAGGTTCCATCAGGCGCCTGGTGCGGAACCATCTTGGACATTCCGGTTCCGCCTCCCCGCGGTGGGGCGTAGCGGCTGGAAAGTCGAGCCGGAGAAGTGAGTGATCTGACCATGACAGGGGTGTCATGACTAAATCCCCTACACCCAGATCACTCCTCCACTGTCCAGAGACAAAGATGAGATCCAGTGTGTGTCCTCCCTCGTGTGGATTAAGCATCCAGGATTAAGCATTTGATATATTTATTTACCTGGTGCTCTTACATAACCCAGAAGTGGTGCAAAACCCATCCCCAGATAAATGCCCACAACCCCACTGAACCTGGCAGAGCTGACATCATGGAGCTGGCAAGCGCAGTCTCCCTCTTCTTGGTCTCCTGCCTTGTCCTGCTCTTCATCCGGAGGAAGTCCTCTGCCAGGGGCCAGCTTCCCCCTGGACCCACTCCTCTGCCTCTGATTGGGAACTGCCTGCAGATTAAGGCGTTCAAAACCTTGTCGCCCCTCCTCAAGGTAAGTCCACCCCTCTCTTGCCCTGGGGAAGCCCCCAGAGATGCTCTCCCCTGGTCCACTCACACCTGTCCTCAGGTCTCCCTTTCCTCAGTCAGTGCCCGGGGTCTCCTCAGCCAGCGCCCGGGCTCTTCCTTCTCCACGATCCCAAACGTTCCCAGCTGTCTCTTCCCAGCACCACCTTCCTGTAGCTTCCGCGAGTCTTCTTTGGATTGGTCTTCTTCCTTCCTTGGCTTCTATTTAGGCACTCCCACCTACGTGAAGTTTCCTCCTCGGCCATCGTGTCTCAGATTTAGCAGTATTGCCTCCTTTTTAAAAAAGTTTTTCATATTTTTCTTTTTTTTAATAAAAAAGTCAAACGAAGGAGTGAGCAAAGTGCCACCTGGGCGCCATACATTCCTTGGTGCTACTTTGGGGCATTGTGCAATTTTTCTTTGGAGTAAGATATACACCGTGTGTTATACAACATGATGAATAAAGGAATGTTTATTTAATAAGCGACCATTATTTATGTTCCTGTCCCAAGAACTGGACTGCAAAAGTTCTGTGTAAATCGCCAGGCTCTAGAGCCACTGACGGCTCTGCGTCAGTACATAAAACGGTCCTGAATGCTGAATGACTCTCGGGTCAGTCCAAGGCAAAAGTGAAGTAGCCTCTCCTTGTTGTGATCCTTCAAACAGTGGTGGAGACCAGTTTCCACAGCAGAAAACCTACCTATCTACCTACCTACTATATCTATCCCTCTACCTACCTAACTACTGTATTTCTCCCTCTCTATCTATCCCCCTATCTACCTACCTACTGTATTTCTCCCTCTCTCTCTCTCTCTCTCTCTCTCTCTCTATCATCTCTCTATCTATCTACCTACCTACTGTATTTCTTCCTCTCTATCTATCCTATCAACCTACCTACCTACTGTATTTTTCCCTATCTATCCCTCTACCTACCTACCTACTGTATTTCTCCCTCTCTATCTACCCCTCTACCTACCTACCTACCTACCTACCTACCTACTGTATTTCTCCCCCCCTCTCTATCTACGGGCAACCTGGGGGGTTGCTATCCTCTGTGCCTTGTTTTGGCCCTTTTAGGCCTCCATACAGTGTGGAACTTATTCGGTTGCTGAGGAAACGACTGTTGGAAATGCCGACTTGGAAATTTCTTCCCTTGGGGGGGTGGGGGTGTCAACAATCTCCTATGCCAAACCTGGTGGGTTGCAACCTGCCAAGCCCAGAGCGTTCTGTGGAGCCCAGTCCTCTGGGAGGACCCCGGTCAGAGCAGGGTCTCCTCAGTGGAAATCCCCAACAACTAAGCCCAAATGTCAGTTGGAGGCCACTCTAGATGCCAGTCCAGAGAGCAGCAGCCCAGACCCATCTGGCCCGAAAGGGCAGCCTCTGGACTCCTGATCCCCAAGTCCAGGCCTGAAAACAGTGGCCCCTCCCTGCAGCTGTGCTAGCTAACTCCGGCCAGAAGCAGATTTCCCGACCAAGCTGGGCACAACTGTCCTCTTTTCACTTGCCCAACGTCATGTTTTAAGATGGGTGGCCTTCTAAATCAATCCATATCCATCCATCCCCAGCAGATCTGGCCCTGCCCAAAGGAACTGCCTGGTCCCCATCATTTCCAGGCCTGCCGCCAACTCCCTCTGCCCCGGGTCTCTGGGTGCAGCTGCTGGAGTTCCCGCAGTGCCCTTGCTTGAGCTGGCCTGGGAGGCGATGGGTCCTGAGTCTTCTGGCATGGAGTGGAGAGGCAGACGGAGGCCCCCAATTCCAGGACCATCCCTGGGCAGGAATGTAGCCTTGATCGTTTGCACCAGGGGAAAAGCAAAGAGAAGCGAGGAGATAAGGCATGGCGTAAGTACTTTGCAGTGATATGGCTGATGAGCCCTAGTCATACGTTACATTAAAAAAAAACACTACCCCCCTTTCTTTCTTGACGGCACCAGCATCCAGGATTAAGCATTTGATATATTTATTTACCTGGTGCTCTTACATAACCCAGAAGTGGTGCAAAACCCATCCCCAGATAAATGCCCACAACCCCACTGAACCTGGCAGAGCTGACACCATGGAGCTGGCAAGCGCAGTCTCCCTCTTCTTGGTCTTCTGCCTTGTCCTGCTCTTCATCCGGAGGAAGTCCTCTGCCAGGGGCCAGCTTCCCCCTGGACCCACTCCTCTGCCTCTGATTGGGAACTGCCTGCAGATTAAGGCGTTCGAAACCTTGTCGTCCCTCCTCAAGGTAAGTCCACCCCTCTCTTGCCCTGGGGAAGCCCCCAGAGATGCTCTCTCCTGGTCCACTCACACCTGTCCTCAGGTCTCCCTCTCCTCAGTCAGTGCCCGGGGTCTCCTCAGCCAGCGCCCGGGCTCTTCCTTCTCCACGATCCCAAACGTTCCCAGCTGTCTCTTCCCAGCACCACCTTCCTGTAGCTTCCGCGAGTCTTCTTTGGATTGGTCTTCTTCCTTCCTTGGCTTCTATTTAGGCACTCCCACCTACGTGAAGTTTCCTCCTCGGCCATCGTGTCTCAGATTTAGCAGTATTGCCTCCTTTTTTAAAAAAATTTCATATTTTTCTTTTTTTTAATAAAAAAGTCAAACGAAGGAGTGAGCAAAGTGCCACCTGGGCGCCATACATTCCTTGGTGCGACTTTGGGGCATTGTGCAATTTTTCTTTGGAGTAAGATATACACCGTGTGTTATACAACATGATGAATAAAGGAATGTTTATTTAATAAGCGACCAATATTTATGTTCCTGTCCCAAGTTCTGCAAGAACTTCTTCAACATAGACTTCCTTTTAAACCCTCTTGGGAGGGACCAGTCATTAAGCAGCTGGGACTAATTCAAATGCAGTTCGCTTCTGACGCATTTGAAGCCTCCTTTTTTCACCCTCTCAATTTAGCATCAGGGACAAACTGGCCTTGATCCTCCCCACTACTCCGACCCAGTGTCTCCTGATGACAAGCCTGGCTCTCTGCTCCCTCAAGGTCTCCCTCCTCCTCCAGAGCAGACTCATAGGACTCCTCACTAGAGGAGTCCATCAGCAGCTCATCTGGAGCCGCCTGGGCCACAACACAGGGGGAGCGCGCGATCACAAACTGAGGTGAGAGAGGAGAATAACAGCTAACATTTATTTGTAACAAGAATCACGCTAACAGAGTGGTAAGCTAGTAACCGGCAGCGAACAGCTGATTTCTCCCTCCGACAGCTCCTTTTATAGTCGGAGGTCAGATAGCCGCCCAATTCGAAGCCAGCTCAGTTCCCACCGAAAGAATGGAGTAGCCAGGGAACTTGTAACAATTTCAACCCTTCCAGGTTTCCACACGGGTGGCCCTGAGAGAGTCAGCATCTGGCAAGGGCACCTCTGGGGCTGCTCACAAAGACACAAAGCCCTGCAGCCCTGGGCACCCTCTCAGTTCTCCAGCCGCATTTGTCCTCAGGCTGACCTGACTGGGCATTTTGTGGTTACACCCATTGGTGAATTTCAGATGGGTGGCTCCACAGATCAAGACAATCACTCGATCAGCCAAAGCTGGGTGATGCAGCTCTCTACTGAGTCAGGTGGGTGATCCATCCAGGGAAAGGGGAACCCTGCAGGGCAGGGCAGGTGAAAGAAGCATCCTGTGGCCCAGTGGTGGGATTCAAAAAAATGTATTACCGGTTCTGAGGCTGTGGTTTGGTGGGCATTGCAGGGGAAGGATACTGCAAAATCCCCATTTCCTCCCGATCAGCTGGGACTCAGAGGCAGAGAATATGACTGGCGGGGCCAGTCAAAGGTGGTATTTACCAGTTCTCCAAAATAGTCAAAATTTCCTCTGCCGGTTCACCAGAACTGGTCAGAACCTGCTGAATCCCACCTCTGCTGTGGCCCATTTTCTCTCTGGGAAGGATTTCAGG